>JAUTBT010033612.1:0-18395 GCA_032361225.1 Lepetodrilus schrolli | reverse complement strand
GCAGTTATCATCCTTGGTCTTGTCAGTACCAGCCGATGCTCACAGGTTTACTACAACATTCAGCGCTACGGATGTTGTGGGTTTCCTCCTGCCCTAAACTGACTAAGTCGTGATATAAGTGAAAGAATCTTGAAAGTGGCTTAAAACCCCAATCCAAAAAAAAGGAGAAAAGGATGACATGGGCATGTGAATGGTAACCTTATAATACCTTGAATATCAGCTTGGGTTGTATACTCCACAGGGAGTTGAGAAGGAAAATGAGCGCACACTAATCCATTGACCAGGGTAATAATGTAGTGCTGTGAGGACACTTTCGAGTGAGTCAGTGCACTATTAACCCTCTCCCTGCTGGATTAGGCACAAGCACTGCTATTTATGGCATCTCCGGTTGTCTACAGCATGGAGAGGGTTAATGCGTACATTATTATTATTATTACTGAAGATAGCTTTCCGGTGCCGTCATGGTAGTATGCCATGTCTGAACTCAAATAGTGCAGTTATGATCCTTGGTCTGTCAGTACTAACTGGAACCACATATCTCTAAGCTGACAAGCTACATATGAACGAAGAGCTTTCTTGAAAAGTTAAATAAAATAAAAATAATAAAAAAAATCTTATTTAAGAATACAATTAAAAATATATATTGAAATTTTTAAAATATAATTAAAATAAAATTAATTTGAATTATTGTGTATGTGTAAAATATTTCTGCTGTGGTGTAAAACAATAGCGCACTCGCTCACACTTGACAATAAGCAACGCTGACATTAACAAAACAGTTCAATCTGTCAATTATAGCTACTCACATGCTCACATTTACAATTTCTGCCATCACAGCCAGAGGCGATATTGGTGCAAACAAAGGAGGTAACAATGCAGTCGTCTGATGCTGAGCGTGTTTTCGGGACCAACTCCTACGCACAAGCCGTTAAACAAGGTCAGTGCAGGGTCATTTGGACCTTCACAGCTAAGGGACGAGGAAAAGTAGTTCCACATAAAGTAGCATACGTCCCATATTTGAGCTCGAATTGTCAAATAATTTCGTAATTTTGATGGCAGGTCTGCTGATGGTAATGAGGTCTTGATTTTTTTAACAAGTTTTGTTTGACATGTTTTGTTGGACATGAGTAATCTAAATAATCTAAATAAAAACTTAATTTAAAGTGACTCAAACACCAAATTCATATTGTATAAACCTAAAGAACTGAAGATCCTACACCAAATACAGCGATTGATTTCCTTCCAAATGATCTGTTGTCGACAAATCAGCTAATTTTTTTCAGCTAGTTAAGTTGTGTATGGCTGACTGTGAACTGTCTGGCTGTTGACCAATCACAGCGTACTCTTCTAACCACATGACTATTAAATAGACACCATTTTGCATTTTTGTTGTTACAGGACCTGTGATTGATCTAAAACATAGTGTCTACTGTTACAAGACCTCTGATTGGTCTAAAACAAATATTTGTCTGTTGTTACAGGACCTGTGATTGGCCTAGAGTATAATGGAGATTGTGCAATAAAGCAGTGCCAAGACCGAGTTGTAGATCTGACAATGGGAACGACTGGCCTGGTGTTCGTCAGTCAGAACCTGGCAACAGCATTACAACAGATAGACAACTTCTACAACTTTGCAGAAATGCAGATGGGCATGTGATCACTGGAGACCATCTCGTGATGAAAATGACGTTATGTTGAAACTTCGAAGGGTATAACTATACAGAGTTGTGGCATGCCTGGGCAACACAACATTTTGATCTGATAGTTTGTCTGCATAAAACATTTTGATCCGATAACTTTTTGATCTAGACCCTGTTCCACAGAGAGACAGTAGCGCTACAAGAGATTTATCTCCTGTATCTATTTATGAATTTACAACTCTCATAGCGCTACATAGCGTTTCTGTGGAAGAGGGGCCTAATAATAGTTTGTCTGCACAACAAAACATTTTGATCCAATTTGTCTGTGCAACACAGACCAACAGTTTGGTCCAATATTTTGGGGTAACTTTAAATTTATTTCCACTCTTGCCTGGTTTTCTTCAGAAATGATGAAGACACAGACAGGGATGAATCCCAGGAAATATCCACAGATCAGAACTCTCATGAGATTTATGCATGTGTTTTGTAATGAGGTAAATATTCATGGTCCGGGGCGATGATTGTTTTTGTTCTTGACCCTGAATATATTAATTAGATGTTGCACAGACAGTGGACTGATAAAGAGGCAATGAATTATTTTAAAGGCGGTGTGTCAGTTTGCTAAATGTGATGGATATCTGTATACCTCACACAGTCATGTTCATATTTTGCATGCAGCGCCACCTACTGCACCAAGAGATCGTTTGTGACGTGTAAAGAACTCTTTTTTTTTATTAATGGATTTGTTTTCATTTATCTCGTGGCCTACTTGTCCGATGTCATTTCTGTTAACAATTTCATTTCTGTCCATTGACAGTTCACATTTGATTACAGCTGCAATGTTGAAAATTCAGTGTGTGCTTGTTGCAACCAATCATGAACATAACTAAGCCAAAGATAAAATATCTTCCAATGAAAAAGCTGCGACCCTGGGTGTGACCTTTAGGTGACGACCATGTTGGCAATGTTTTGGAGTAACGTCTGCTGTATCACATCCCAGATTTTGAAAATACTGAACATATACTCCCCATGGAGTTGAAAAGGTCAACAAATGGATTGAAAAGGTCAACCGAGTGCAAAGATTTCATTGAATTGCATGCACATTAATATTGATTAGAAAATTACTTCAAAGAATATTTGATGACATAAATACACGATTGCTTGCATAATATGGTGGTAAATCTGTCGTGATCAAATACGTCAAAATGACTTTCAAAGTGCATTTGGTAGGAATTTGGCTGCAGACAGCATGTACTAAGACCGTCATGAATGGTAATAAGCCATTGCCAGCTCTCTGAGAGTCTAGTCATTTACTGCAGTATACATCGTAGTGACGGTTGCTAGTCACGTGACAAAGGTCATCGACGCGGACAATATTTATGAAATGGCAAGTGAGCTATGAATATGGGCATATCTCACTTGGTGCAGTGAGAATTTTGTTTTATTCAATGTTCATGCAGCAGTCCTACCTAAGCAATAGCAGCTGTCTCGAAACCATCTGGATATAATCTTGCATATTATCTCACATATTGTCTCACATATTATTTCGCATATTATCTCACATATTGTGGCACACATCTTGTTTTATGTTTGACCAAATAATGATAAGCTCAAATCATGAGAAGGCATTCTTCATTATTATCATACCAACATAATTTTAATAACTCTCTATTTTGAAATGAGTTTCCGTTTTTCGTAAATATGGGTTAATGATTCCTGCTGTGACTTAAAACAATAATTCACTGTTATTAGCACTACAGCACCTCAGACAGATAATTTAATGTACTTTCACCTTTGACATGCGCACACTTATTCTGTGGTGGTAGAACAGTTGGACTTCGGAGCCAAAGGTTCCAGGTTCAATGTTTGCGAAAGTTACCTTTCTGAGGATGCGATGTCTGTAGAGTGGCAATGCAATTATCATCCGTGGTCTTGTCAGTACCAGCCGACGCTCGCAGGTTTACTGCAACATTCAGCGCTACAGATGTTGTGGGTTTCCTCCTGCCCTAAACTGACAAGTCGTGATATAAGTGAAAGAATCTTGAAAGCGACTTAAAACCCAAATAATAAAATTTAAAAAACCCCTTATTCTGTGCCTAATCGAAACTCTGGCTTATTGTATTAAGGACATGCTTGAAGCTTATCTGCGTGAAATGTCTGTGATCCAAGTGGTTTGTTGATTTTATTTTGTTTTATCTGCTCATGCAGTCGCAGTTGTAACAGTGCAGTCTTCTTTTCAGATTCATCTTTGATCATTTTGACTTGATGATGTATTGTAGTCATTATAGCAACAACAAAAATGTCTTAAGATCCTTTTACGGATCCTTCCATGATCCTAGTAGGACACCCATCCATCAGGTGTAGGACACCTGTCCACCAGATTCCTGTGCAGGACACCCAACTGTCAACTAGACTTTAAATACACAATGTTTTATGACCGACAACATGAGAATATTTTCTACATGGAGGAGTAATTTAAGCACCAACTCGGTCAAGCTCCCCGTGTTTGATTATGGATGTCTCAAATTATGTACCGGTATGTATATTTTGTTATGGGAAACAGTTTTAGCATTTTTCTCCATTTTTGACAAATTAGTAGCCATAAATAACATTTATTATGTCTGGCTATGGAATAAGAAAATTGTTGAGCAAAATAATGTACGTTATTTTATGTGGGAATTGGTTCTTCTTTGACATTTGTCCATGATGGACATCCATGAATGATATTACAGCCACAATGAACAAATGTGACTGCAGTATGGGAAATTCACTTGTATGTAAACGCATGTGTGTAGATTACATTAAATAAGCCATGGTCCACAGCAATGGGGAGAAAATCCATGATCAATTTGGACATGTACCCTATTAGTTAATATCATTTAAAAAATTCAGAAAAGTAAATTATTTTCTGAGGAGCATAGTATCATTTGAGTACCTTTAATTTCTCTTGTAATGATTGTCTAAATTATTCATTTGTTTTCGTCAGTCAAGTTTGTCAAATAAAATTTTATAGTGGACAAGCCTCTACCTTCCACGATACATATAATCTGTTGACGGTAGTATTTTGATGCTTTAATGTAAACATATGCAAAAATAAATACGTGATTGTGATATTTGACCTATGGTCCAAGCTGTTTTTTTAATGGCATGCGCACTTTTTTGTTGTTGAAATGATGGTCGTACCATGTAGTGAATCTATTGTCATGTTTTTTGTACATTTGTTTTAGTTTCATTATGTATATACTAGTATTAAGTTTCAGAAATTGTACATATAGTTCGTAATTATATTTTGTCTATGGAATAACAGTATTTTTAATGTTTCCACTCTTAACTGTATAGTGAAGAATTGTCGGAGTGTGTGCAAATCATGTAGTGTTAACCGTCCATGAATGTGTTTCAACATTAACTTTCAGACATGTTGGGCGTTTTTGTTTGTGTGTATATGAAATAGCAAGGAGAATCTGTGATACAAATAATTATATTGTAGTCTTAACATTGTAGTCGTCATGTATGGGTGAACTATTCCCACAGCGATGTAAAGCAAATAACTTAGAATTGTAATGTTGCACATCTCAAACTCAAAACAATAGCATGGCCATGTTCAATCAAATCAATACAATTTTGGTTTGTTTATACCGCTCCCTTACATTACCAGTGAAACCTGATTGGAGTGTTTGTCCAGGTAATAAATTATGAACTCTACTGTTAGCCAATCAGATTGTTTCTTGCTATATCCTGTTTGTAATTTCTTCTAGTACAAACCAAGATTTAATCTTTATTCGATTGACCAATTGAAATCAAATAAAATGTTTTAACAATTATTGTGTAAAACATATCATTTGTTTACTTACACTATGCTTCGAATCTATGGCATAATTAAATGACATTAGAAAGTGAATGAATTATTGAAAAAACATACCTAAAATTGATATTCTATGAAAACTTCAATTGTATATTATTATATGTTCACATAACTATTTGAAATGTTACGTTATAGGAACATAATAGTACAAGATCATTACTTTTTGGAATACTGCAGAATATTGCTCAAGTTATTGTATTTCATTTCATAGGGTATTTACCCTATGAAAATAGGGTATTTACCCTATGAAATGAAATAGGGTAAATTATGCTGATGGCGTAATGTTATCAGTTACACCTTTATAAATTATTTGTATTTATATGTGCATAAAAAATTCAAGGTCCCAAAACATACAATTTCTTACTTTGCACGACAAAACTGATAGTTCTGTATTTGAATCCATGTATTAGGTTAGCTGCAGTTCTGTGGCTAAAACGTGCCCGTTTACTATTTTGCTATCTATATAACACCCTTTAGCTATAGAGGATTGCAGTAGGATGCATCAGCAAAAGTACGCACCAGATCTCAATGCGTTGGGTTAATCACTACGTGCGGCATAAATACATGGGCCAGAATGAAATCCAGCTAGGATTGGATTCACTAACCATTATATCTCATGTCTCCATGCTGATTTTCGAAGGAAAAGTGGTTTTTTTCACATAGTATTTTATTAAATTCGTCACCGACCCAATCTTGCAGCTATTTTTAGCATCTTGCAGCTATTTTTAGCAAGATGGTGTCCGTTGATAAGCGTGATCGGTGAGGAATTTCATAATAATACTATGTGGAAAAAAAACTTTCCTTCAAAATTAAGCATGGGTGCCATATAGATCACAAAATAGTAAACGGGGCACTTTTTAGCTACAGAATTGCAGCTGGTATTGGCTGTGCTTTTTGTGTCTTATGGTAACTGTGTTTGCACAGTTTTCATCCCACCGAAAGCATAGCATCACAATCGCCAACCTATTGTTGGAAAAACATGTTAAACCCTAAATCATTTTACACTCTTCCCATGTTCATAATTATTTGTACTTTTTCTCTCATGAATTTGATCAAGAAATACTTCTTTTTTTTTCAATCCGACATAAACCTGGATTTATATATTTTTGATGCATGTGTAAAATAATCTTGCATAATAAATCCAATTTAAAAAAAATTAGTTGCCATTTCATTTAACTGTAGCAGATGTGTATTAATAATTGTTGATGCATTCTTTGTTGTAATGTAATGTGGTAATGTTAAATGTCGAATTACACAAATACAGCCTTAATCCTTTTAAGAAATGTGGCAACATTTTTCAGAGTGCTTGTAAAGCAGTGATATTGTGATTTTTGAAGTAATTAATAGTACTATCAAAATAATGTATTAATATATCTATATTTAGATTCTTATTGTTTATTTAGTTCAACAGTGTCTTTTTATTCTGTTTGTGTATATCATTATCTAGGCCTTGTAAAAGATGTTGGAGCCAATCATTTTGAGTTTTTGGCGGGGATGATTTTCTTTTTATATAATTTTTTTTAAATTGCAAAAATGTAGTTAAAAATAAATTTACCTCCAACATCAGGGACAAGGGCTAATGGTCGTCAGTTTTATCTAAATGTTGCAAAATAAAAATATATTTCTTATTAAGATTACATATACTATCTAGTATCTAAGCAATTGTTACAACTGATCTATTTTTTACCTTAAATTTTATTATCGTTTTTATCATTAGCCGTCCATATTCCTCAAGCAGATTCAGGTCGTAGAGTTTCCACATTATGTGCTTGCTACTTCTTAAGTTTTAATTTAAGATGTGTTACAGCTGATGCCTCTTTGTTTATGAACGTATTTTAAATCTCAACATCAATAAAAATTGATCTCGCAATCTCATGCTTTTGTTTTGCCAAATAAATGGAAAGTAATCCATGTGAATTGCAGTGGCATAAATATTACCGCCGGAGTTCCTGTATTTAGGCCCTGGGCTTAATTACAGAAAATGTCACTTGAAACGGAATATTTTAATCTGAAATTAGACCCAGGGCTTAATTTAAGAACTACCCATTATATATTCATATTTTCTGTTTCAGATGCGCAAAACAGACAAAATATATATGTTGGCACTTGTTTTAATTGAAATAACAACATAAGAAAAAAAGAAATCTGTTGTAGATCATTGCATAACAATTTCTTTTAACAATAAGACTGAAAAACCCTGAATGTTCTCAATAACCGAGTGTCATCATTGGAAGAGAACGGACATGAGAGACTACTCGAGTATTAAATCCAAATTTAAGCCCATGGGCCTAAATACAGAAAGACTTTCCATTTCGAGGCCCATCGGACAAATTTCGTGTATGCATAAATACGGGAATTCCCGGTAGGAGCCTATTAGGCTTAAGTAAAAGCTTTAGCCTTGCGAGTCATCGCATAAGCTTGTACTTTTGCACAAAACAAACAACAAATGACATTCATAATTCCTTGTGTTTAATAGTTAATTAAAACCATCCTATACAAGGTTCTAGAACAGCACTTTACAAAGTTATAAAGAATGGAATAGCACATATCATTTCCATGCGGGTACAGATCATATACATATGTTTGCAGCTATTATATACATATATATACATACGTATACACGTGCGTCTAGGACGACTTGGGACCAGTATTGCAATGAGGATTGGGGCAGGGCTATACTGGAGGGTGTAAGAACACAAATCGCAAAATAACCGTATTACGGCCATTTTCATGTGATTGGATATTCTACTTGGAAGGGTAGGGACTGGTAGAAAAGGCGGACATCGGGGAAACTAGTGTCGAGAGATGTATCTCTATTCAAATATTATTTTGTATTTAACCCTCTTCCTGCTGGAGGCAACTGGAGATGCCCTAAATAGCAGTGCCTGTGTCTAATCCAGCAGGGAGAGGGTTCATTTATTTGCACGTTCACTTGTATGGTATGTCAACATTAACAATAGATCAAGATTTGTTGAATTCAAAGTAAAAACAAAATATTGATTTTTGACCAACGTATGTAATGTTATCCAAATTCAAACAATTATAATTTTTGACAATGCAATACATTGAAAATCATGTAAACAATTGACTTGAGTCGGCATTAGTTATTACATAACAAATCACTCGTACACTGCCACTTTTAGTCAGTTTGCAACCAAAACTACATCAAAAAAGTTAACATACTTTAGACACTCGAGCAAGCACTTGCTGGTTTGATTGGTCAATCTCAAAATGAGCACTCATTCTATATATACACGATAAGACAACATTCAAAGTCATAATCAATTTGCGTAATACATAGAATTCTTCTAAACGGCCATTTCTAAAGACATTTCATGGTTTCCAATGCCCATACACACTCAACAAGCTCGATTTAAGATTGGCAGGAAATATTGTATATGAGTTGAGATTAGCATCCTATACAGTTTGAAGTCAAAGTATGCATAGAAAAAAAATAAAATAATAATAATAAAAAGCAATTTTTACCCAGGTTTACTGTCTTTAAAAATATTGGAAAAGCTAATTTGGGAATGCAATTAAATAATCAAATATTATTTCAAGGGAAATTCCAACTCATGGCACCACAGACGATTTTCCATCCCTTTTGAAAATAAAATTGAAAAAAGTAAAGGTCTCGTCTCCCTGATTCTGTGTTTTAGAGGAAGCACTTTGATATTGATGACATGGAATACATGTACTTTGATCTCTTTTTTTTTTTGGGGGGGGACAGACAATCACTGCCAGCTGATGTATACAAAATCTCATATGACAAAATGCTTTGGAAATCCATTATTGCAAAAATACAATGAAGAGCTTGTTCTGCAGTATCCTTATAATTATTTATGTAGTGTAAAAGTATGCTCCTTTGTTGTTCAAAACAGTTAGCTGAATGAATGGAGCAAAAATACAATGAAGAGCTTGTTCTGCAGTATCCTTATAATTATTTGTGTAGTATAAAAGTATGCTCCTTTGTTAGCTGAATGAATGGAGAAACAAAGGGGTTTAACTCTCTCCCTGCTGGATGAGGTACAGGCACTGCTCTTAGTTTAGGCCCAGGGCAGTATGGAGAGGGTTAACTAATTTTCTCTCCATCTTTGTCCTGTAGGGCATCTACAGCTGACACCAGCATGTTTACGGTTAAGATCCTTATGAACAGTATTCAAACAGTGGTGCATTCCATTACCAACAGCTCCATTTTTGTACAACTGATTTCCATGCTTGGAACTTGGTGAAAAAATATGCAAGGATCAAATATGAAACATATAGATGTGAAATATACATTAGTCAAAGCAATAATACAACCAGGCGCAGATTTATTTGTCCAGGGGTCAATTTATTTGCCTTGGACATGGCTTGGTGCCTGTAGCCTGTGCTGGTTTTCTGCAGTTGCCAGACCTGGTCAACAATGTCTGCGGTTTCATGGCCAGGAAAACCCACCAATAGTTTCACGGGAGCCAAGGATTGGTGTAATCGAGTCACGGACATTAGAACATGTGGAACAAATTATGTATGGATATGTTTTCTATACTTTAATGAATGAATGATTTAGTGCTTTATGTCGCAGCGGGAATATTTCACATACCTGGTTGAAAGCAGTGCTGGGAAGAGTACACAAAAATATTGGCTACCAAAAGCCATCTCATTATTTTGATTTACAAGAAAGAATCTGGTCGGTCAATACAACTAACATCCCACATTAAAAATTAGGGGCAGATAATAATTTTACTTTGCTTGCCCATATTGTCAAAAACAGTTGTGTGACCATCAAAACTTTTTAATAATTAGTGTAATGTGACCAAATTAATCAAAATAAAACATTCCTATAAATTTCTTAATTATTTATATATTGAGTGTTTTGGGACTGCCCATTTAATATTTTATTCAAATATCAAGTAAAAATGTCATGTCAATGAAGCCTGAAATTGTCATCTGAATAATACAAAATACATACTACATCCCAGTTTGTACTAGAAACAATGTAAAATGCAAGAATTCAAAGCATACAGAGATCATTTAAAGCCACAATCTCAAACATTTTGATATGTAAAATGAATATCAAACAAACAACAACTTGAAAGCAAGTATGACAATCTTCAACTAGTCATGTTTTTAACTGCTTTGAATCGAAGTGAGAAATGCTAGATGTATTCAATAACAATACCTACATAATTATAGAATTAATTATGTCGTATATCTGGATTAAATTTCAAACTAGAAGTCTTCAGAACTTTTAATATTGAAAATATGTACATACTCTCAGGTAAGATATGTCTGACCATGAAATATTTCACCAAACAGTGATTTGCATGTCTTTAATAATTAAGTTTTTTACTATCAAGTCCCATCAGTGCATATCAACACTATAATTATTGATAGCATGTTTAACCCTCCTCCATTCTGAAGTCTTTGATTAATGCCTCTAGCATGTAGAATGTCAAAATGCCCAGTAGGGAGTTGTGTAATATGAATATGAAAGGGTTAATAATTACATTTACTATAGCTACTATAAACCTGTACCAAAAAATATTGATAACATATTTGTAGGAAATCACAACCAGATGCATTTTGTGGTTAATAATAGCAACCAAATACATACTGTTCTTAAACATCATGATCATCCTCAATGAGTACGATGAATAAAAAAAATAATAATATACAATTACATAAGCATAGCAGGTGTTTATACAAAGCATTTTAAATACAGTTGGATTGGTGTCTCTTAAATGACAATAAAACTGGTCAGGGGCTGAATGCTGATATTGTAATAGCTAAATAGTAATTGCACTGGGACTAGTACGGATCCCTGCCATATCGCATTATCAAAGTCGACCAGGACCTGTTGTTCTACACATTTTGTGGCTAAGAATGTCTCTCTAGTGCCAGTGAAACAGACTTCTAGGGCTAGATCATAATAATAACCATATAATTTAAATTGCAATAAATATCCATAAACATTGATGTACACATCCTTATTTTTTGTTAATTGAGCCTTGGGGTAGTCTCTTGATTTCAATTTTGTGGAAATATTTCTGCCATTCATTGTAAAACACTAGATTGAGCAAAAGCTTTTTGAAATACCATAACATGACAAATATGTCTTGAGTCTGTTGGTGAGTAAAATATGGATAGGCTAGTACATTAAATCAATTACCTGCATATTTAGGAGCTAAGCATATCTCACGACAAAATTGTAATGGTTTAACATCAACTCGTGATTTCAATATATTGACTTAACCCAACATGCCCAAGCTGACATAGCATCATCACTCTTCATGATTTATGATAAAATTATAATATGCAACCTCATCAAACATTATGCACATTATGCAACACCACCACAATGAGAATGGAAACTAATGCAGAACATCAAACAAATGGGTATAGAATAATATGTACATGACAATCTCAAAATTAAATTGCATTCTGGATGCTGCATAAATATTAGTCTTCGTATTCATCATAAAACCAGTGATGTAAAACAAACCTGGGCCCTCATGTATGAAATGGCATAACTCTCCAACCTATGCCATGGGTGGGTGGTAGCACAATGGTAGAATGTTGAACTTTGAAGCCAAAGGTTCCGGGTTCAAATAGTCCCGGGAGCCCGAAAATTAATGTTTGCAAAAGTTACATTTCTGACATAATATTGATAAGATGCGCTGACTGTAGAGTGGCAATGCAATTATCATCCTTGGTCTGTCAGTACCAGCTGGTGCTTGCAGGTTTACTGCAACATTCAGTGCTACAGATGTTGCAGGTTTCCTACTGCCCTAAACTGACAACCCGTGATATAAGTTAAAGAATCTTGAAAGCGGCTCTAAACCACAATTGAAAAAAAACAAAAAAACAAGCAAACAAACACCAGAGCTAAAGTTGGAGGTAGCCTTAGAGTTATGCCACTTTGTAGAGGAGTGCCCGGTCCCCTTTACCCCAAAGAAAACAATCACAATCAATTCTAATTTTTTGTCAGTTTTAATTGAGGTTTATTTTATTTTATTATTTTTAAATTGGGGTATAGAGTCGCTTTGCAAGATTCTTTCACTTAAATCACGACTTGTCAGTATAGGGCAGGAGGAAACCCGCAACATCCGTAGCACTGAACTACTTTCAGGATTATTCCACTCGTATCACGGCAGTAGGTAACCTGCAACACCTGTAGCACTGAGTGTTGGAAACCTGTGAGCAATGACTGGTAATGAAGAACCAAGGACGATAACTGTAATCCTGGGTTGTGCTCCTTTCTAGATGTTCTGTCTGTACTTTCTAGATGTTCTGTCTGTACTTTCTAGATGTTCTGTCTGTACTTTCCGTCTGAGACATGTGAGGTCAAAACGGAGCAACTCCGCACAGTGTTCTCGGTGTCCAGAACATTTACCAGTGAAAGAGGTGGTGCAGTCGGCACAGGAGAAAATCCAACATGGCTGCCACGGCAATAATTAATAAATACAAAGACTGTGAGCTATTATTTCAGGAGCTAAAGACCTTCGAAGGTCCAGAAATGTCTTGATAATGGTAACATGCAACTAATTCATTGTATTTTCATAATACTTTTCAGTAAACAAATATTGAAATATATGCGTGTATCGGTTTCAAGAATGCGAGTAAGTTCAGCAACATGGAATATGACTGCCAAATACAAATAGCTGGCAGCTTACTGGTAGGAAAACATATTTAGTAATATAAATCACGTCATCTGCAACATATCCCAATGTTAAAATACTGAAATATTTTAGAAAAGTTACATTTTGGTAATTGAAATTTACTGTGCTGAACTTGCTCACTCCATTCGAAAGAACAGCACATGTTCTAGACAGAACATTAGAAAGAACAGCACATGTTCTAGACAGAACATTAGAAAGAACAGCACATGTTCTAGACAGAACATTAGGAAGGAGCACACTCTTGATGTTACAGCTCATTTTATCATAATGGTTTCAGACAGGTAACATCGATGCCAGATCCGTGGAGCAGGTTCGAACCTGGGACCTTTGGTTCTGAAGTCCGATGGTCTACCCCTTGCTCTGATAACAACTCAACACAATGTGAAGGTGGTCAACGTTTGTAGACGTTATACCAGAGAAAGACATTTGTCATCACATCAGAATATTGAGGGTGAGAGTTATGATGACTGGGGACGACTTTTGTGCAGATGAGAGTGTGGTGATAAGAGTGTGGTGATAAGAGTGTGGTGATAAGAGTGTGGTGATAAGAGTGTGGGGATGAGAGTGTGGGGATAAGAGTGTGGGCATAAGAGTGTGGGGATGAGAGTGGGGTGATAAGACTGTACGGATGAGGGTAAGTGGGGATGAGGGTATTGGGATGACAGTGTGTGGGGATGTGGGTAAGTTAAATGTGGTATGGATGTGGGTGGGGGTGATGGTAAGGGTAAGTGGGGCTGAAAGTAAGCAGGGATAGGGATCGGGAGGTGGGGGGAAATGAGGTTTTATTCTAAATATTGGTATGAATATCTCCCAAATCACCAAAGCTTTTAAAGAATTCATTTTCACTTCCACAAACTTTCAGTTTTGTCAATGTGCACACAATGCTTGACCAACGTACAGGTCTGGTATGTTTAATAGTAATGGTGTATCATATAATGGTAGTTCAACACATCAATACCAACTTCACGATATATATACTAATGTCAAAATTTAAGGGAACAATAACATTGATATTTAAATATTACTTCAAATGCGGACAAATAAAAGTGGCATATGTCAAAACATGGGCATTACTATATTGCATGTTCGTACACGTGTCTCTTACAGTTCTGTTAGTTGTCTCTCTTTGAACAAAAAAAAAGTGTATTCCCCTATTTTTTTTATGCTAGTATAGAAGCACTAATAAAATAAAACAGCACTAAGTGGCACTAAGAAAATATCAACACATTTTGATGACAAAATTTAGAAAAATACATTCAAAATGGTGCCATTTGTTTTGTTTTTAAATAGAAATAAAATTCCAATAACAATCATCTTTTCATTTAAATATTTAACTTTTGAAATATCTTCAATTCATATACTGTATCATCTGTTTATACATTTTAAATATGGGAAGTTTACACTAATGCAAATGTGTTATTGCTCTACCAAACAGTTAGTTAACAATTTGGAGTGAATACATTAAACATAGAAAGAATAGCATGTAGAGAACACAAACAGGTTGTTATTTTAACAATTAACATCACGAGAAAAATTCAGTAAACTTCACATTGAGAAAAATTCCATTTTAACCCTCTCCATGCTGAAGGCCACCAGTGATGCCCTAAAGAGCAGTAACTGTTTCTAATCCACTAGGGAGAGGGTTAATAATATTGATTTTGGAGTTTACAGTAACATATTAATAATGAATTATTTTGTTGAGGCACAATAAATAATACAAGGTTCAGCACTTCATATCATATGATTGTTTTACATGGCAGCAGGAATATTTCGTCCATATGTGAATTTATAAACAATGCTACTTTTCAGTTTAATTAGAAAATTTGGCAGCACATAGTTCTGAAATAACATAACTATCCAATTTCCAATCCTCACCCCTACCCGCAGCTCTCTCCCCCTATTGGTACAATACTGCATACAAGTTTACAATCAATCACACTCCATCCATTAAAATAGTGAAGTATTCCTGAGAAAGCAATGCTAATTATCGTAAGTTGAACAATGCACCATTATCGAACTCTCACGTGACAACTGCAACTCATGACCGATGTGAATTGTCATTATCATTTCTAGAAAATGTCTTTTAATTACATATCATAAATTTTCTTAAATGGGGATATTACTTGTGACAACATATAATTTAAGAATTCTACCAAAAACAAACCAAAAAAATTACAAAATGCATTTGAAAAAAATAATGCACCATCTTGTTTTAATGCCACAATTTCATGCACAAATCTGAAATAATCCAGGACTACTTTCGCTGTTGTCTGTACATATGAAGTAACGTGTGGTGTTCATTGCCCACTGCTGGTACCTTGTTCATTGTCCATTGCTACTGGTGATTTTACTGCTGCATCTTCCTCTTCATCGTCATCAACCTCTTCAGCCATAAGTTTCTTGGCTAGCTGAACAGCTTGGAATTCATTATAATGCAGCTTTCTTTTCAATTCAAATACATGCTTGTGATCTGGGTAAGAAGAAGAAAACAAATCAAGATGACATATACACGGACAACACATAAGAATGCAAGTGTTAATATCCATACAGGTACAGAAAAAACGTGATATTGTGTAATTGTACTGAATGCTAGCATTACTAGTCACACATGCACAGAAAAAACGTGCAGTCTGCTGTATTGGTGTTCAAGCAATATCTAGCTTTCCAGTAGGAACTCACCATTCAGGATCTCTCAGATTGCATAAATTGACAACATAGTTCCACACATTTGTAACAATTTCTCTCACAAAAGTAACATTATAGAACTTAATTTGGAAGCCTCGATTTAACACAGTTAATACCCTCTGAGCCTTGTCTCTCATCACCGCCAGGCTCAGATAATACTAGCCTTGGCTACTATCTGAGCCCATCAACAATAAGACACCATCTCCTCGTGCATTAACTATATAATAATTGGTTGGTTGATTTGGGGTTTAAAGCCACTTTCAAGATTTGTTCACTCGCATAATGGTATGCATGCAAATGTACTGCTTATATTAATCTAGATTTCCACCAATTTTTATAGTGCAAGCTCATTTGAAACATCTTACCACAGATAGCCCACTCAGACACAGTATACTGATTCTGAGCCGACCAGTCCTTGCTTTACCCCATTAATGCTGAGTGCCAAGCAGGGGAACAACAAGTACCATCTTTTAACATCTTTTGGTATGATGTGCATATAATTAACAATGCGATTTGTTACATGCTACAAATTTACCATAATTTTACTGCCCAAATACGTTCCTCCTGGATCTAAACCTCTCTGATTGGTTGATATTTTAATTATACTAATAGAAATCCATCCAAGCTTTGCCGGTCAGAAAACGGAATTTAGAATAGCAATATCTCCTAGGGTATTTGATGGATGGTAAGTAGGCAGAATGGCCAGGGTTCAAGGATGATGTTTATCCATATGAGATAAATTACATTGTAGTCTTGAGCGTCATTTTGACAATTCCAATTTGCAACTAGGTCAAGTCTATGCAGATTAGATGGGTGTGAAAGGGCGGGTGGTAGCGTTGGACTTTAGAGCCAAGGTTCCAGGTTCAAATCCCGCCCCGGCATCAATGTTCGCGAAAGTTACCTTTCCGACGCGATCTTGATAGGATGCGATGTCTGTAGAGTGGCAATGCAGTTATCATCCTTGGTCTTGTCAGTACCAGCCGGTGCTCGCAGGTTTACTGCAACATTTTGCGCTACGGATGTTGCGGGTTTCCTCCTGCCCTAAACTGACAAGTCGTGATATAAGTGAAAGAATCTTGAAGGCGGCTCTAAACCCCAATTCAAAAACTTGTGCTCAAATACAATAAAACAATGAATGACATGTAAACTAACCTTTATCTTCTTCTGTTTCATCATCATTTTCATCTTCATCCTCATCGTCTTCAACTTCATCTTCATCTTCACCCTCTTTTGACATCTCAGCATCTTGAGATTCGGTCAATCTGTAAAAATGTCAATATATTTGTGTCTAGTACCATGGTGGTGACATTGTATCAGAGCATTTGTGTAGTGTTTAACATAGAACACGATTACCGTAATTACCCTAATAATTCAAACCCTCTAATAGTTCAAACACCTAAATTAATCAAAAACAAACAAAAAAAAGAATAGAGACCGTAAGTTGACATTCAAAATCTGGTGACTTAAACTGGTCAAACATCTAAATGTGCCCATTGTGACGTCACATGAAAACGTCACGATGCAGATGTCATTCATAGCAGCCGTCGCAAGCCTGCACTAGCAACTGTACAATAATGTTCACGAAATATCGTCTACAGATAGTTTCGTGGTTTATGTTCATTGAAATATTTTTATAAAAGCCTATAGTTCTCTTTTCAAACCATGCCATAGGGATTAATTAAACATAACCTTGATTAGCAAGTATCTAATGATATATCTCTGATTAGGTGTCACCAGTAGTGTCACCGGAAAGAGGAGGGATATTATCCACAGGCAGACACATGAAATAACGCAGATTAACAAGCCCTTAACCTGCAGGTGCCTCAAAAAGTTAATGTATAGCCCTGGCAGGGTACAGAGAAAATACCATTTTACGATATTTGTTGCTACCTAGTGTTCCCCTGACGATACCCATATAAAAAGTCTATTATAGTCAGCAGGGAAGGCAACTGTTATGTTTAGTTTGTAATGAGTTAAGGGAGACAACTGTTGTTTAATTGACAGTGAATAAAAGCGACAGCTATGCTTACTTGACAGAAACACTGCCACACTTACTTGGCAGCGAGTCAATGGAGACAATTGCTACACTTACTTGGCAGCAAATGAGACAACTATGCTTACTTGACAATGATTTAAAGGCATACAATCATGGTTTGTTGACATACTTCATGGTCAAACATATTTTACCTGAAAGTATGTACATTTGGTTTGTATATGTATATTGGGCAACAAGCTACATTTTCCAGCATGTTCCACTGGTTTTCAATGTTTTCATTATTTTTTCATTGTGAGGTAAAAGATATGAAAATATGAAAAAAATGAAAACCAATTGGTTATGCAGGAAAATGTAGCTTGTTGCCTAATATACTTATGTAGACAAATCAAATGTACATACTTTCAGGTAGGGGTGACTATTGAGGCCAATTATACTATTGCAATACTATTGTGATAGTCGAAAACACCATTGGGTGTGAGTGTGAGTGAATTTTTGTTTTACGTCACAGCGGGAATCTTTCACCCATACGTGACGGTGAACTAATTAACTAT
>JAUTBT010033601.1:0-18398 GCA_032361225.1 Lepetodrilus schrolli | reverse complement strand
CTCAACTCCCTGGGGAGTATACAACCCAAGCTGCCGTTCAAGGCGCTACAAGGTTATCATTCACATGTCCATCTCATTCTTCAGGTTTACATTGATCTATTAGCATGATGAGTGTTTTTGAACTAATAAATCATTCAAGAACACATTAATATATGGGAATTGAGGCAATTACGGGTGTGTTTTAATGTTATGGGTATTTTTTTGTCAGCACCCAGCTGGGTGAGGTAAAAAATACCATTTTACGATATCGGTTGCTTCATCTAACCATACCCATATAAACAGTCTCTTATGGTCAGTAGGGAAGGAAAGAGGACTCTTGAGCTAGTTGAACTGCAATTCTTTTGTACAGTAAAACTAAATACTGCATAATATTAAATGTATTTGCATTTAATAATTTAATAAATTCTCTTCAACAGTTCACAGTGACACATATGTGGAAATGGATGTGTTTGCCTGTGGATTCAATGGATTTCAACAAATTTCAAAATTTGGCATGAAGCAATCATGGCAAACATGCATTGAAATAAAAGAGCCAATCACATTTTATGATCGACCTGAAAAGATACAAATCTACAGGGACATTTCAAAGCCTCCTCACTGTCTGATAACCTGGTCCAAACTGCACTTCATACACAATGAAGGTAATTAGTGCTAATATTGTATCTGTTGATCTACCTGTACATAGGATTATATAAGGGATTTCTGCAGATTTTGAAGCTCCAGGGATGATGTTGTAAACGTGGCTGTAGCCTGTGCCCTCTGTGTCTAGGCATTCAGCTTAAAACACAATTTCCCATTCTCATCCCTGGATCATAAACATGATACTAATGGTTCTGGAACCAATACTGTAAAATAATACGAAAGCCTGTAAAATAATTTTTTCCAAAAACACTTAAAGAAAATATACTATTCGATCAAGCATTACTCTTTTCTTTTTTCATTGGTATTGTCTGAAAGTAATATACAATTTTTGCAGAAAATATATGTTTAGTAATTGAAATTCAGTCTATGGTTACAATTTAACTTGGCAGCTAAAGAGTCCTCAAGCGACACCACATCACGTGACAAACCTATGGCTGCTACTTGGAGCCAGACATTATTCCAGACAGAGAAAGGAACATATTTCATGCTCGACAACAAAATTGGATCAGAGGATTGCAAACACGACATTGAGCTAAAAACACCAGTGAGAGATGTAATTGGGAATGAAAAATGTTTCTATTGCATTCATGGTGTGTATATCCTTTTTAGTAAATCTCTCTCTATTCAGAATATTTTTATCATAAAATTTTCAATATACATTTTTAGGTATAATAATTGTGTAAAATTGTAGTGTACTGAATATATTTATACAAATTCTCATTTAAAGGCATACAATCACAGTTTGTTGACATTTTTCATGGTCAAATTTTACCAGAAGTATGTACATTTGATTTGTCTCCACAAGTATATTGGGCAACAAGCTACATTTTTGGCATGTCCCACTGGTTTTCAATGTTTTCATAGTTGAAAATAAAATAAAATATGAAAATATTGAATACCAGTGGGACATGCCGAAAATGTAACTTGTTGCCCAATATACTTGTGTAGACAAATCGTTTGACGTTTGACCATGAGATATGTTAACAAACCGTGATTGTATGCATGCCTTTAAGCTGCATATTAATACAAATGAGTATACTATAAGTTTATATTACAGATAAAGGCAAGTTATCTGAGATGATGCTTGAGAGCAAGCCTCCACCTTCTGACGGCACATCTGGTTCTGCCATAGCTTCCTATGCTGCACGCCTGCAGAATATTTTTACGACTTCCGTTGTGACAAATGTCAGCTGTGGCAAGGAACACATTGTGTTCCTGTCGTCTGAAGGTCATGTGTTCACCCTTGGACTTGGAAGGTAATGAGTACTTGTCATAGGAAATATATTGTTGTCTTAATTTAATATTCTTTATTTTTTTTAATAGCAGCCCCTATGATAATTTCCCCCTCACCTTTAAATCACTGGGTGGCTAGGAATTCTTGAATAATTCTGAATGAACAGCATCCAGTAATATTTTGTCTGTGCTCAGGCACCATTTGTTTCAGGACATGAGTTACCTAGGATTCAAACATGAGTTACCAATTATCGATTTATCGAAAAATGTGTATTAATAACTCCTCTGGTCAAGACCAGTATTGGTACATGACTCTGTGATCCCCTTACAGTAACAAATCAAATGGGCCTGGACTATATACTTCACAACAATAATTAAGGGCCAGTAGCATTTTTTTGACATATAAATTCAGCTTATATAATTTAAACAACTAAGAATGTCCAAATATCTACAGGCTACAGGTACTCTTCATGAAATTACAGATGCATTGGAAGAAGAATGGCACCAAAGTCGAGTTCTGAAATCTGATAGAAAACTTCCCCACAAAATAGTTGCCAGTGCTTAAATTATTTTATTAGGTATATTTCACTCTGGCATGTGTAGCTTGGATTTGTTTTGCAGTCGTGGACAATTGGGACACGACTGTGTTGAGGAAGAGAAGACAGCCAGGCAGGTCGAGTGTCTCGATGGGCTGCATGTTGTGGGAGTGGCAGCCGGAGGTTGGCACTCGGCGGTCGTTACAGGTACTGTCATTATCAGATGTCTTCCAAACCAGTGTCAATGGGCCCTATAATTGCTCAGGGTCAGTGGTGTATTGTTAACTCTCTCCATGCTGGAGGCAACTGGAGATGCCCCAAAGATCAGGACCTATTTATACTTCAGCAGAGAGAGGGTTAAGGAGACACTGGTAAAGGATAACGATCAAATAGAATATAAATTAATTGTTAATCATTGGCTGGAATTGATATTTTCAAAGAAGATCTTATTGTTTAAAGTATATAGCATTGAGCATGTTTTCAACTAGTTTACATTGTAGATTAATATTATTGTTGTTGTTATTATTACTATTATTTTTATTATTTATATGATTATTAGCCGGAGTAATTATTATTATTATTATTGTTATCATTATTTATATTATTATTATTGTTGTTTTATTGTTATTTGTTTTATTGCCTGATATATGTTTTAGGCAATGTATTTTGGAACTTTCTGTTAGGTTTCCCAAAGAAGAAATATTTTTATTTACTTTATTATATTTTTATTAAAAAATTGTATTTGCATTTTATTGTAAGATATGTTAATTTTATTCTTTGCATTCAGAAAGTGGTGACCTTTTCACATGGGGTTGGAATGAGAGCGGGCAACTGGGACACAATCCAACCAAACACAAACCTGTCCCATGCACTGAGGATGCCACTATGCACAGCATTAAGGACAAAACCAGTAGGACAGATGTTCACGTAAAAATGCACAACCATTCTCAACAATCAATTCCAACACAGTCAAACTCCACTAAGCGAACAATTGGCCAGATATTTTCGGGAGATGAAAAAATTGAAGTTACTGTTCCGGAACGTATCCATGACGCAAGTGAAGTCCATCACACGGACACGGATACGTCACGTGAACATGGTGAAGTTGGATCTGGAGAAATTTTGTTACAAGAAACCGAGAAATGTGCAAATGCACACGAGGACCATGCAGTGTGTGGTGCACCTGATGTCGTTGGCCAACGCTTGACCTTGGTTACCTCCCCTTTACTGGTTACGTCTCTGCCTGAAGATTATACTGCGGTCAGGGTATCATGTGGGTCACGACATACTGCAGTTATCATAGGTGTGTGCTAAAATATGTGTTGTTTTTAAAACGATTAATAATAATATTAAAAGTTGCAATCAGACTGGTAGCGCATTGGTAGAATATATTTGGAGCCAAGGTTCCAGGTTCAAATCCCGCCCCGGGGGCCCAGCATCAATGTTCGCGAAAGTTACCTTTCTGACGAGATATTGATAGGATGCGATGTCTGTAGATTGGCAATGCAGTTGTCATCCTTGGTCTTGTCAGTACCAGCCAGTGCTCGCAGGTTTACTGCAACATTCAGCGCTACGGATGTTGTGGGTTTCCTCCTGCCCTAAACAGACAAGTAGTGATATAAGTGAAAGAATCTTGAAAGTGACTTGAAACCCCGATCCAAAAAAAAATACACAAAAAAAACAATCAGGCCCGAAGATTAAGAAACGTTTTGAGTACGATTACATGCTCAAACTCAAATTTTATATGTGGATTTGTGAACAAAACGTGTTTATAATCTCATGGCCAGATGTACAATATTCTACTCATATATACATAGTATATGATATATGGTAAATCTGTTTTCATTAAATTGCTAATTTTATTCACAAAATTCCATTATTTGTGTATCATTTATATTACAACATTCTCCGTTTAGATAGTATTTATAGTATACATAATGTAGTAGCTAATTCTTTAAAAATACATGTTATAATCAGTATGTATAATCACACAAGATGTTAACTGTCTACTTTTATTTTAATTTACAGAGGATGGTCAACTCTATGCAACAGGATGGAACAAGTACGGACAATTATGTCAAGGTCATACTGTGTCTTCGGATGTCTTTGTCCCAGTGTCTTTAAGAACTAAGGTCAAGGACATTACCTGTGGTTACTGGAACACTGTGATATTTGCAGAGCAAGAAGAAAGTTAATTGTGATTGATTTTCAAGATTAAATTTCTATTTTGCAATTTGTTTGTTTGCTTCAATTGTGGTTTAAAGCCATTTTCAAGATTATTTCATGCTTTAATATCACATACGAGCCATTAAATTTTCCAAAGATCGTGATATCATAAATGTCACTGATACCTTTCAGTATATCAACCATCATGGGATCTCTACATATAACAGATCTTTAATTAAATTTTTTAAAATTATTATTATTGGAAAATATATGTAATACATAATGTGACAGAGTGGGAAAATATGCATGTCTAATTAATTGGCTATAAATGAAAAAATAATGTGAATAAAAATAATTCCAGATGATATATATATATTTCCAATTTCATAATGGCTCATGTTTTCATATCACAAGAGGAAACATGCAACACCCTTAGTGTTACAACACCTGCACTCCTTAGTGGGAGTCGACCCCGAGTTGCTGGATTGTTAGTCCAACGCTCTACCGAATCGACAGGGTTACCCCTTTGGCTCATTCAGTAGAGTGTTGGACTCGCAATCCAGCAACTCGGGTTCGAATCCCAGGATCGGCTTGCTCCTCTGTCGATTCGAGTTGTTCCTGGTGAACTTCTCTCAGAATTGTCGGACTGAGAATTCCTAGCTCCCTGGTGGCTCAGATAGAAGTGACTGGGTTAGTAACTCGAGGACGTGTCACCACGTGGAGGGGGTGAATGTAGCCGGGTGTGATATGAGATCGATACTCCTACTGGTCTCGGCCAGCGGGGTTGCCCCTTTGGCTCATTTAGTAAAGCATTGGACTCTCAATCCAGCAACTCGGGTTCAAATCCCAGGATCGTCATGATCCTCTGTTACAGGTGTAACACATGTAACCCCTAGAGCTACAGCAATTAAACCTGCGAGCACATGCTGGTACTGACAAGCCATGGATGATTTATATATGCTCTGTAACAGTATAAACAGGACATCCAATCCTTATTGTATATTATTATGTAGGAAATTCAACCTCAAATGAATACTGACACGGAGGACAATATATGGAATAAATATAGACTACATATAGATCCAGCTGGACCAGCAATATAAATAAGCCATGTGGACAATAAAACTGACAGCCTAGTAAAAATTCAATGTTAATGTTATACAGATAGATACTATTTAGTCAATTTGCCCAATAATTATTCATGATTATTTTATTAATTGCCATGCTAAATGCGAAATCTTTTATTCCACAACACTACACTGTACATTAGAGCGTTAAATCGCAGTAACATTTACTGATTTTATGTGCCCTTCATTCAATGAAACGGTAAAACATCTACAAGGTACAACAGTATCGTTCTAATTATCATATTTGTACGCAATTTGTCTAATCATTCGCTCAATATTATAAAATTATTATGAAATTTAATTATTAATGGTTGATACAGTACCCAACACAAATGTAGCATGATTTCAGATTAGATTAGATTATTAATTCCACATTTTACACACACCGACGATCCGCTTCCCGTCAATTCGCAATTTATAGAAAACCTCCATCAAAATGGTGTTGGAATCAACAATCGTTTGGTAAAGTTTATTGGCTTATATTCAAACAAATGGACACTATTTTTCCAATTTATTTGTGGATAGTTACGTACACAACCATGTAGCATGAAACAGCTGAAAATATTAAACGATTATGGATTTGAAGTAGTGAAATTAGTGTTAAAATGTCAGATGACTGCAAGAATACATCAATAGTAACCTATTTTCGTGCTATATGTTTTTAAAACTAACGTATCAAGCCTAGTGCACTTTATTAAACATATCTGGTGATAGTTATATAGATAGATAAACCTTTGTTTTATTGATCACGTTCATCGTGCCAAAAAATCTTAAATTTGTATTTTGGCTAGGTAATGGTAGTACTAGTACAAATAAACAAATGGTTTACCAAAATAAGAGCCTTGAAAAGTTGCTCATTTCTTTGTTTTTGTATACCCCATAATTAGCCGGAAGTATGCCAGCTTTGGATGCTAGTTAGTCTGCTGACGGCTCTAATTATGTGTGGCTTTGAGTTAAAACACTGCCTTAGACGGTTCAGTAGCTGTTGGCTTGTAATGTTTTCAGCATAACCCCACACTCCGATTTTTTATAAATACATTTTTTTGTCTTATCCTTGGAAAACTATCCATAAATGGAAGGGTTTTATGCACAGTGATCAAGTATTGCAAGAAATTAGATTTTTCAATTCCACCAGGAATCTTATGGATGTCAACCTACATTCATTGGCCCTGTTTATGGACAGATAGTGTTAATATTTCACTATACTCACTGAAGTATATATCCGGCCATAAACAGGGCCAAAGCCTACATTGAACAAATTAGTTCATACTCCTCCAGCATTTGAGCAGACTCCCTCAGAAACATGATAACGGAACATATGAATGGTAGCAAGCTCATTCAGATCTTGGCTGCTTTGGACCTTTTACTAAGTTGATTCAGACATGTTTCCTAGACTGATTCAGACCTGTTTCAAACTATTATTGAAACTCTATATCACCAATTTATAGTCCATATGATACTACAATAACTGCAGAAAGGTTTCATTTGAACCTCTTTCCAAAGCAGATTCAAACTTCTTTTCCTAGGCTGATTCGGACCTCTTTTAAGACTTATTCGGACCCTGTTTCTAATTTTAAATGATTATTTACAGTTTTGTTTCGCTTAGTGCCACAAAGTGTGAACACATACAAGAAAGCATGTACCTACAGTATTCTTTATTTCAACACATTCACCACATTGAATCCATTCACACATAATAACAAAAATTTAAAGATTTAAGCTTGCGAAGTACGAATATTCCGAATATTTTAATTTATCAATACAGGTAACAGGAGGTAAAAGCACTGAGACAATGCTTTTTTATGCACATGTACTTTATCCATATATCTAACTTTAAATAAAGATTCTCTGTCTAAGGCCCGAATCACCTTGGAAACATGTCTGAATCAGCCTTGGAAATAGGTCTGAATTGGCCTGGAAATAGGTCTGAATCAGCTGGGAAGCAGGCAAGAAACAGCCTAGAAACAGGTCGGAATCAGCTTTGGATAGAGGTCCGAATCAGCTTTTATGTGGTCTGAATAAGCCAAGGTCCTAATCAGCTTGTATTCATATGAATTACTACGTTTCAACATACTCAACATGTTAGTTAATTGGTCTGTTTCCATTTTGTTTGTAGCGTTGACAGCAGTGACTACATGAGGAATGGAGACTTTGTCCCCACACGCCTCCAAGCACAACAAGACGCTGTCAATCTGTTGTGTCTGTCCAAGACCAGAGCTAACCCAGAAAACAATGTGGGCCTCCTCAAAATGTCAAGGTTTGCCATTGTTAAATTATTGTCAATATTGACGAGGCACTATAAGGCTATTGCTGGTTTAATATTTCATTGGGTTTTTCAGCATAATAATTTGCTTAGGTATTCCAATTATTCATCAGTCTCCAAAAATTGGCAATCTTCCAGCATGTACAAATAGATGATTTATCTGTCAGTTTTCATAGCTTATTTTGTCGCGTATGGGTGAAAGATTCACACTGTCGCGTAAAACAATAACTCGTTCACAAACTCTTAGTGATAGTTTATTATTTAAACTAATGGTATTCCGCTGTGATGTAAAACAATAGGGGGCAGGTGATAGCGCAGGTGATAGCGCAGTGGACTTCAGAGCCAAATGTTCCAGGTTCAAATCCCGTTCGTGGAAGTTACTTTTCTGACACGATATTAATAGGATGCGCTATCTGTAGAGTGGCAGTACAGTTATCATCATTGGTCTTGTCAGTACCAGCCATTGCTCGCAGGTTTACTGGAACATTCAGCGCTACGGATATTGCGGGTTTCCTCCTGCCCTAAACTGACAAGCTGTGATATAAGTGAAAGAATCTTGAAAACGGCTCTAAACCCAAATTCAAAAAGAATGAAATGACAATAAAACAATAATTTACTCTAAGATGATTATGGAGAAACTATATCATTTTTCATAAGATTTAAGGCTGACAGAAACTCACTTCTTATTATTTATTTAACATGTATTGATCTGAAAGGATAGTATGACCAACTTTTCATTAAATTTATAAGTTTATAATATTTATATTGATTTTTATATTAATTTTATTTTGCAGTGTGGAAGTGCTGGTGACATTGACCACTGATGTAGGACGTATTTTAGCGTCCTTGCATCAAGTGACACCAAAAGGAGACATCACATTCATCACAGCTGTTAGAGTAGCCCATGTAAGAATACCTGCATCTTTATGAATGTTTTATCTAAGGTTTGGATTTTACCCGAAATACTGAGGATAAATTGAGGATTTAATAAATTCTTGACAATCCTAAAATTGAATAACCATGATCACTCATGATAACGATGTTGTTTGCCTATTCACAGATAAACTATAAGGCCATAGTTATTTGATTCCATGGTTTATGGATCTGTTCAACTTTGGAAAATACAAATAATTATATTTTTATATTTGACCCGACTGACGGGGCAAAATATCAAACTATATTTATATATATTTTTGACCACCTAAGCCAAAATTATCACAGAAAAATCTGTAAACCATGGAATCAAATAACTATGGTAATAACTTTTCATATTAATGGCAGTGGACACAATATCATTCAAACTAAATCATTTCAAGGCTTGCCACCCTAACTGATAAGCTGTAATATGAGAAAACTAATCTTGAAAGCACCAATTTAAGGACATTATAATTTTGAAATAAAGTTGAGAACTGAATACTGGAAGAATTTGTCATAAATTTATATAATAATAATTTATCTCGCTTTTTTTCTCTGTAGCTGGCACTGAAACACAGACAAGGACGTAACCATAAGCTGAGAATAGTCGTATTTGTTGGCAGTCCAGTTCAAGATGATGACAAGGAGGTATTCATTAGGGCTGGATCAATATACCAGTGTACTGATTCGTACCGGTATTTGCCACTTTTACAATATACCAATACAATGCCATATACAAATCGATACAAAATTAAAGCCCTTTTACTTATATCTAGTACATGTACTGTCACTTTTTTCTTAATTAAAGAAGAACATATCTGCTTGGTTTACTGCAACATTCAGCGCTACGGATGTGGGTTTCCTCCTGCCCTAAACTGACAAACCGTGATATAAGTGAAAGAATCTAGAAAGCGTCTCTATACCCCAATTTAAAAATTAAATAAATTGTCACAATATTCATCAAGGAGGAATTAATTTTATGAAACTTGTGTTTATGGGTAATACCTGATAAGATCCCAATGTCCATGTGATCCCAATTGTTATGATATTCATCCATTAGAAATTAATTTAATATAACTTGTAAATTCAGTTGCTGAAGATGGCCAAGAAACTGAAGAAAGAGAAAGTGTCGGTTGATATCATCAACTTTGGAGAGGAGGTATAACTTTGTAATATTTAACGATTAATGTTGACAGACATTATGATGCTCTGGCCAGTGCAAAAATATAAGTGTGGATCTTGTGAGAGTCGTATACAAAGAGCCATATCTTGACATTGACTATTGCTAAAACTTTACATTCGTATATATAATGTTAAAGCCGGTAGAAGACTATGAATAAAACTTAGTGAGATGAAATCGTAGTGTGCTACAGCATCTCTGCACACTATTTGACTATTACATGCATAATTGAGTAGCACATTTGCAAGCAGTCCTTTAGGATCTCTGCGACATCAAAGATCTTGCAGTAGGCAAAGCTCAGCAAGCCTTTTCCATAGTCTGCTACCAGTTTTACTGACAAGGATAGCTTCCAAATTCAGACTGATGTCAATATCAATATTGAATTACAGTATCTTCTGTACTATAAATATATATTATGTGAAATTGCCAGGATTGTCATCAAGTTTATGTTCACAGGATCTGAACACAGAGAAACTTACCCTGTTTGTCAACACAATCAATGGAAAGGAGGGAACAAGGTAAGCTATTATTTTGAAATTCATGTTTATCAGGCATGGCAATTTTCCTGCAAATTCATGGAAATCCACTGATTTATTTGTCCAGGGGTCAATTTATTTGCACTGGATGTGGCTTAGGGCTCGGACACTGGGCTTGTTTTCCTGCTGAAATAACAATTGTCTGTTGCCACGCCTGATATATCAGCCTATTAAATATTGTTGTTTATCATTTGCTCTCATCGTTAAATATGGGTTAAAGATTCCCGCTGTGATGGGAAAGCATTTTGTGAATGGTTACATGGTCACAATAAGATAGCCTCACAAGTGACGTCATGTGAACTAACAGATGTCATCGACTGTACCAAGATGTCTAAATCGCACGTCGACATGTTACATGATCAAGTTTTGAATGACTTTATAAACACTAGCCCAAGTTATTCTTATTAAAACAAGTTTGAATTCACCATTCCTAGATTATTTTACAGTTGTATTTCTTTTGAATCCAAAGGAATATATATTTGTAAATATGCTTGAAAACGATGTCAAGCGGGCGAGTCTTTGTACTCATATTGTATGTATTTATGAGCATGTCCTATGTAGTCTAAACTGATGGTAAACATGTAATCAAACTATTAAAAAAACATTAAAAATGTTTATGCAATGCTAACCTTTTACGATTGTTATTGACTGTGGTTTCTGTCTGTAGTTCACACTTGGTGACGGTACCTCCAGGTCCGATGTTGTCGGATGCTCTCCTCAGCTCCCCAGTGATTGTCGGAGAAGACGGATCGGGAGCCGGAATCAGTTCTGCCGGTTTCGAATTTGGCGTCGATCCCAATGAGGATCCAGAACTCGCACTGGTGAGTATTGAATGTGTCCTGGCCCCAAGATTACGAAACCCTTTTGATGCTCGGCACAAATGTTTTGTCCACGGATCTCCATATTAAATTTGACTTTGAGCATGAAATTGTACATGTGCAAAAGAGTTTCATAATCTCAAGGCAAGGTGTTTTTTCAGTCTTAGAAATGTATGGGGTAACTCGTCTAGCAAAAGGGATGCAGCTTGTTTATCTTTCAGTGATGTAAGATTTTGGATTATTTCTGATTAATGAAAGGGAGTTAGCTCTGTTTATACTTAGTAGTCTATGGTTCGCTTTCTTGGCTCATGAGTCTTACAGTAATCACAGATATTACGGATTTCCTTCCCACCATTGCAAGATTACTTTGATGTCACTGAAATACTGTGAACAAATATTAGGGATGAGAACCTTCCACAGATGTTGAGGCTCCGAGGTCGATCTCGTAAACCTGGCCATGGCCTGCAGCGCTTCAATCCTGCCTGTCTCAGCTGAAAACACAATTTCACATTCTCATATCTGAATTATGCATCAGCAGAGCTAATATGGTTACGATGGGTTTTGTAATTTGCATGGTACAGTTTGTATGGTATAATTTGTGTTCCTTCTAAAGGCCCTGCGAGTGTCGATGGAGGAACAGCGCGCCAGACAGGAGAAGGAGGCGAGGGACACGGCCACACAAGCCGTCATGGAGACCGACCCTCCAGTTACTGGTGCCGCTCAAACAGAAGGTCAGTCGGTGTATTAGTGTAATAGTAACCCAATGTGTAATTCAATACAGTTAACCCAATAATGTGAAATTAATTCTTTCTTAGTTGCACAACGGGGGTGGTTGGTAGCGCAATGGTAGGATGTTTGGGATTCAGAGCCAAAGGTTCCACGTTCAATTCCAATTCCGGGACCCTGGCATCAATGTTAGCGAAAGTTACCTTTCTGACACGATATTGATTGGATGCGCTGTCTGTACTGTGGCAATGCAGTTATCATCCTTGGTCTTGTCAGTAACAGCCGGTGCTCGCAGGTTTACTGCAATTTTCAGCGCTACCGATGTTGCAGGTTTCCTCCTGCCCTCAATATGTGCACATGACTGATGTCTTGGTCCTCCTATGTCCACATTTCTTTGTCTTCCATGTCCTCACAGGTGAATTCTCGGTCGTCATTGCCCTGTGTGTTGGTTTCAGGGAACCCTGAGGAAGTCCTTCTGGAGAAGGCCATCGCCATGTCGATGCACCCCGAAGAAGCCACTCCCACCCCAACCCCAACCAGGGGAATGGACTTTGTCGCCATGTCTGAAGATGAGCAGATTGCCTACGCAATGAGGCTGTCGATGAATGCAGGTATGGTATATTATTCAGCAGGACCTGGCCCCGAGGTTACAAAACCTTTTCGAGTACAATTTCATGCTCCTCAAATTTTGTATTGGGATTTGAGTGCAAAAGCATGAGTTGTGGCCATGAAATCGCACTCAAAAACTTTTCGCAACCTCAGGGCCTGTTTTTTCTTGATGTAGAAACAAAAGATAAATAATTTTGATTGTACCCATGGTATCTAGTCAAATTATTTTGTAGTCAATTATCCTAAGAATCTTAATGTTAGCTGTGTAACAATTGCTGTCTTGAGCTGAATCTTGATGTACATATGTTGCTACGGTTGAACTGCATTTTTTCATCTATGAAAAAATTACCGTTATATTTTATTGGTGGTTCAATTTTGGAATATGAAGTGTACATAAAATCCTCATTAACGGACGGCTGTAAGATTTTTCTATAAAGAGATTCATCTCGTTTTCAACAGGTGGCACTCCAGCTCCTATGGAAGTTGAAGATGATTCCGGTGGTAAAACTGACAAAGAAAGCAAAAAGGTACGAGATCACTACCAGTCCATGCATCAAGTGTTAGTAATAGAATAGTTGGTTGTACTTCTGATACACGTTTGTGTTCTATTCATTGTAGTCATTGCGTATGGGTGAAATATTCCCGCTGCGACGTAAAGCACTAATCCATTCATTCTTTGTAAAATTGTTATTCCAATCTAGTAATTATTATTTTTACAGGACAAGAAATTAATTAATGTAAAATACATTTGGATGCGAGATTACAAAACATTTTCGAGTACAAACTTGGTCTCAACTCAAGGCTTTGTTCACAAATCTCCATAAAATTTGACCTTGAGCATGACCTGTTTCAAAATACCAGTTACCTGTTTTGCCAATGACACCAGTTCTGTTGGACTTGGTGGAGATTGACACCATTGAGATTTGAATTGCCATCTTGATATCAGTTTTGTTGCTTTGACTAGTTTTGTTGCTTTGACTAGTTTTGTTGCTTTGACTAGTTTTGTTGCTTTGACTAGTTTTGTTAGATTTAATAGTAGATAGCATCACTGGGCTATGAAGTGTCTTCTCCATGATATCGGCTACATTATCTATTTCACAGGAGGAGGAAGAAGACTACTCAGAAGTTATGAACGATCCCGCATTCCTTCAAAGCGTATTGGAAAGTTTACCTGGTGTAGACCCTAACAGTGAAGCTATTCAGAATGCAGTCAGCTCTTTGACGAGCAAAGATGCCACGAAGAACGACGACGGAAAGAAAGACAAAGACGCTAAATAAATATTGACAGATTGCCGTTGTACTAAATTGTCTTGTGATGAACATTGGATGTCAAGTTACATTACCGATAACATGTTATCCTGCAGTTTAGTTTTAATACTTTGTGTTTTGTAGGTACGTTGATGTTTGACCCTCTCCCTGGTGGATTAGGCACAGGTACAGCACTTTAGGGCATCTCCGGTTGCCTTCAGCATGGAGAGGGTTAAATGGAAATTGCAAAGGGATGTATTTGAAAATATAACATTTAAGAGAGGAATATTGGTCATGTTTGAAAACTGCAAGAATGATGTGTCTTTGTAAATATATAAACCCACACTGTTTGAGTCAGCATTGGAATTATGTAATCTCAAATATATTTCCACATCAGTTGTTTTTTTCATGGGTAGAAATTTATTTCTCAATGTATTGAACAATTTCGAACAATGATATTAAAAATATAGCCTTTATGATGTCAGCTGTTTCAATATTATCTTAAGAAAGTTGCACTGGTTTTTTTTTTATGTCAATGGATGGAAGGAAAATGAATGCCTAATTTAATCTGGTGTTTCTTGTTTTGTTTTCTTCAACGATTTCCTTGGATTACCAGGATTACCTTGATAACAATCCAGTTGAATGTCTCACTGCTGAGCACCTACATCAGTCAGGATTTTTAATTCAATGTTGATACAGGAACATTCCACCTATTTGAAACAAAGTAAATATTTGTTAAATAACGTTTGGTTACTTTTATCAACGATTAGGTTGGTTGGTTGGTTGATTTGGGGTTAAAAGCCACTTTCAAGATTTTTTTCACTCACATCATGGCTTGCATGCATATGTACTGCTTGTACTAGTCTGGATTTCCACCGGTTTTTATAGTGCTATCTCACTTGGAGGTATACCATGCCGCAGATAGAACATGAATACCCCATTCAGACACAGTATACTCGAGCCAACTAGTCCTTTTTAATGGTGAGCGCCAAGCAGGGGAACAACAAGTACCATCTTTTAACATCTTTTGGTATGACGTGACCGGGGATCGAACCCGCGACCTTCCGCACTCCGGCCGACGCAACTAGGTTGAAGAGATATAAAGTGTATGAGAGGAATAAAAACACTGAGTTCAATTGCAAAGTCCATACAGTCGAGGAAAACATCTTTGACAGTAATGGTTTCATTACTGGTTGAAGTTACATGTCCATGATGTTAATTTATTTAATTTAAAAAAACAACCTTTCTTATCGTATTTCTTGGAAGTAGGGAAGAAATCGAGTATGTTGCTTGATGGAAGGAATTGGCTTTTCATTAGCAGTTTTAGTCCCTCATGTTTTTACATCTGGTTGACATAATTAGTGCTTTTCGTAACACAAACCACTAATGCACTCGAGGTGCTAATGATGAAATTGAACATTATAAGCACACTACAAGGCAATGTCAATTCAGAATACATAGGCGTCATCGATATGGACATTTGAATTTACGATCATGAAGATGCGCCGGCTGGGTTGAAGTGAAGTGTTTGTGTGCAATCTAATTAACACCCAACATTATATCAGGTCGTTTCCGCTGCTCCCTAACATCTAAGTTTAACGGATCTCGCTGGAGTGTTCATCTCGATGACCGTCGCTGAACTTCTCTAGTTTCCAATCTGTACGCTTCTTGACAAATTCTGTTGAGACGGTTGAAGGACGTACAGCGTGTGATCCGGTTTTAGAGAGCGTAGTCCGGTTTTAGAGCGCGTGATTCGGTTTTATAGAGGGCTGCAGGCTTGGCATCGTGTGTAAGTCACAACCTCAATAGATACTATCTCAATCTTATTTCACACTGATAAAGTAGCTGCGGTTACGTAGATAATAGACAGTTTATGCCCTATTTCTATAAAGACAAGACAAGATTTTTTCCCTCCAGAATTGCAGGCCTCGTGACCCATAGTACAAATAGAATTTAACAAATTTCTTTCACATTTTTATTATGTTTTTATTATGTGTATTACTATACAATAGGGCCACGTAGCCGCAGCTAACTGATAAAGCAGAGCGGAAGAGTATCGATATTCCCCGTGTTGCACTCGATGTAGTACTATATTGAATGTTGTTTTCTTGTAAAGAATTGCATTAAACGCCGTTTTCCTTCAGTATTTAAGTGATAGTGTAGCTATAGATAGTTGTGATGATGTGATAGAAGAATAACTCGCCAACTGTTGACGGTAATGTCCATGAGTTTTAAAAAAATAATTAATTGGGGTTTAGAGCCGCTTTCAAGATTTCTTTCACTTCTCTCAAGGCTTGTCAGTTTAGGGCAGGATAAAATCTGCAATATCCGTAGCTGAATGTTATAGTAAACCTACGATCACCTGCTGGTACGGGCAGACCAACGATGATAACTGCATTGCCACGGTACAGACAGCTCATCCTATCAATATTGCGCCAGAAGGTAACTTCCGCGAACATTGATGCCGTGTTCCCTGGACGGGATTTAAACCCGGGGCCTTAGGCTCCGAGGTCCAACGTTCTACCATTGTGCTACCACCCACCCAATTCATGAGGTGGTGCTGAAAAACCAATAGTGATAACGGATAGGAAATCGTACAAGCATTCAGCACCTTCCTTCGATTCCAATCTCACAGCGCAGTGTAGTTACAATCCTTGGTTCGTCAGTACCAGCCGGTGCTCGCAGGTTTACTGCAATACCTTGCTAGTGTTACATGTTTAGGCTTATTGTAGGGCCTACAACTGAGTGAAATACTGTTGAAAATGGCTTTAATTTCCAATTCAAATACACCAAAAGAACAAAACGCACATTAATGAAACTATGCGTTGGAGAACATAAAATACCCATTACTGGGAATATCGAACTCGAAAATTAAGTTAACGTATTAGTAATAGTAGTAGTAATAGTATTAGTAATAGTGTGTGTGTGTGTGTGTGTTTGTGTGTGTGTGTGTGTGTGTGTGTGTGTGTGTGTGTGTGTGTGTGTGTGTGTGTGTGTGTGTGTGTGTGTGTGTGTGCGTGTGTAATTGCATTTACATTATTTCACAATTAAATTTAAGCAAAAACATCTAATCTCGTTGGTGAAATGCTCTCTAAGTTTAATCACCTGAAACAATCTAATTGAAAAAAATATATATTTATTTATCACGAACTGAAATGTTCAAATTTTACTGGATTTCGTCTTAAACCATCTTCAATATCACATGATTCAAATCCAAGTTGGAACATTCCATGTGTTATTAACGAAACATCACTTCAGATTAGACCATAATGATGCCTCATAGCCCCAGGGTACAGCTCGAATTTAGTTTTTTTGATTAAGATTCAATATAAGAATCCTCTGTGGTGGGAGAATATAGCAGTTCTTACCACCTGAGCACGGACAAGAAAAAAATAGCATTGATTAAGAGCACACTAATGTTAGCAGAGCATTTTTTTCACCAATAACTTCGAAATCCTAAATCCCACTGGAGACAGCTAAAGTTGAACGTATTCTTTTCCATGCATCGATCTAGGACTATTTTATTTATTAAATTATTGTGAACATCTTTTTTTAAAAATTTCATTGCGGTGATTTTTATTTAAGGAAAAAGAAAAAAAGATTAATTGGCATAGAATATGGCCAATAATAATCAATACTTTTCTCTCTACATCAATGCATTTAAAAAATAAAGTTTTCCGTGAACGGCTTTTTATTTGTTGCGTTGATATTATTTTAAAATAAAAAAAAATTAACTAAAAATATCTAAGGCCTAATTGCCATATCAGTACTTTCCATATTTTCCTTTATAGTAGCTAATGTGCACTAGCTTTCTGATGCAAAATAATTGTGTGTATTCAATCCGCCTTACACGTGGATCAACCCTGTTAAATTTAATTAACCCATTTATACGCACGGTCGGATTTTCTGTTTCCGGTTATTACAATGACGAACAGTTATTAACATAAAATGTGATAAAAGATTGAATTAATTTCCACATGCATGCAAGAATGTCATCAATATAAGAAATTATCAACTCTAATAAGGCATGCCAAGCAAGGAAAGCGATGCCCCGGTATTTGTCCGTAGATCCAGTTACACTCATTGGATGCTGCTGAATTAATTAATAAATACCGATTTGAAATTAACAGTTATCTAAAGCACTGCTGGCATGGCTCGTGATCTTCACGTGTTTTTGATTAGGTTTTAACATTTCAGACTAACCAAAAATATCTGAAATACAAACCGGTCTTCACTATGTGACAGGTGGGTCTTCATCAGTGTTTATGCTCTCCAATTCCGGCTATGAAAGACACCATGATAGATTGCTGATGTTTTATTTCCAGCACCATTCCAACTTCTGATATTTGTTCTATATCACATCTTGAAGTATACAGTAGGACACCTCTATTCCACTACT
>JAUTBT010033590.1:0-18399 GCA_032361225.1 Lepetodrilus schrolli | reverse complement strand
GAGAGAGAGAGAGAGAGAGAGAGAGAGAGAGAGAGAGAGAGAGAGAGAGAGAGAGTGACCAGTTGCCCAATAGATAGAGCAATAGATAGATAGAGGTATAGACTGTTTATATTTTCCTTCACATTTATAGACAATCCACAGTCAAGACATACGTGTGGACAACAGTATACAGGCTACGTTTAGGATTATTAGAAACACCAATGAGTAGGACATAGGTCTTCAATTTATGTCATGACATATTCCGTATCTATCTATTAGTATAATACCGGCACTAGCAAATATAATGTATGTCAAGATGGTATGCTATTGACATTCAAGTCATGCCCGGCACTAGTACATATAATGTATGTCAAGATGGCATGCTATTGACATTCAAGTCATGCCCGGCACTAGTACATATAATGTATGTCAAGATGGTATGCTATTGACATTCAAGTCATGCCCGGCACTAGTACGTATCATGTATGTCAAGATGGTATGCTATTGACATTCAAGTCATGCCTCCAGGGAGAAGCGATTGGATTGCATCCTTCTCATGTGACCTGTATACTGAACCAAACTATCAATATTAAACCTGATATCATCTTCAATAGTTTCGAAGAGATCACTTAGTAAACGGATGCCACACGCAATAAAAGTAATGATTTCTTAGACTAGTATATATACTCAACTACGTATGTGGTATGTAATATTTAAAGATTATTTCAAATAAAGGAGGTATTAATTTTGACACTTGCACATTCTTCACTAAGAGATTCGTAATTCCTAATGGTGGTCATTAAAAAAATGTAATAGTGCCAAAAACGGTTTAGCAAACTTTTAGTTTGTATGTGTAAAATGTTATGTTGCCGAAGAACTTAATGGTTTTCTATTAAAAATGGTTTTCGAAAATTTCAGTTTATATGTGCAATGCAGTATGCTGTGTGGTGAACGAGGCGAGTATATTACAGGTAGCTACGGTGCGTTACTCTCAGTCTGTGACAGCTGCAGAGTACCTTTAAAGTATTACGTATACTCTGTCGGGGCCAATAACTATTTCTGATCATCCCTGATTGACAGGATGCGTGGGTTACTAGTCTACTTCCGACGGACGGTGCTTGGCCATGACGACGCCTCTTGAAGTTTAAAGAGATACTGTTGAAGTCATATATTTTTTATTGAGATAGAATTTCACGGAAAACGTAAATAATTTAACTTGTATTCTATGTCAGTTATTTCTGATTACTGTTACAGGTAGTTGAAATGTAATTTCACAAGTGTGACCCATCTAATGAAAATAATTATATATCCAAAACATATATGTACTCTATTTGAGCCAATATACCCTAAAGCAAAATTTGCAAAATGATGATAGGACATCAATTCAACAATGCTGCTAGCATTACCTTACAAAAGTAACCCGGTAACATGGTTTGATACTGTCTATATAGGCTTATGTCTTGGTGGTACATCAACCCATGTACCTCGCGGGATCAGTTTATAACGAGTTTATCTTTCCGAACACTATTGTCAACAAGAATCAAGTCGGAGAAGATTTCCAGACTTGAAAAGTACATATTTGAAGATGTTTATCACTGTGAAGTCATGTATTCGTTGACGGTCAAGCTTAAAATTCTGTTGTCTCCGATAACTACTCGCGGGAGCCAGTTGTGACGTCACAATGAAATCGGCAAGTGACGTGTGATTTTTCCTAGATCACTACTTACATCACTACATCAAAATATATTCCGGTGGAATTTCATAGTTTGTGTAGTCATGTTAGAATGAGGATAAAGGCACTACGCGTTCGGTGTTCAATTCAATTTAGATATCTCTAAATTACAAACAGTAGACCTTTATCCCCTAATTAAATGATTATTCTTAATTTTAATCAAAGATCATGGAAAGATTAATGTTTTGTTCTCAAATTCCCATATAAAAGTTGAGCTTGAATATGAAATCGTGTTCAACATGTTTCGTAATCTCGGAGCCAGATGATGTTAAATCCTTAATAATAGACATCATATTCCAAGACATCAGATCTATCTCAAACCCATTACGGAGATTACAGAGAGAAGGTAATAGGTTACGTAGACTAATACTACACTGGAATTTGCGAGACAAGAGAGATCAGTAGTTAAGGGTGTTCCACAAGTCTAGTCAAGTTTACGGTCTTTGAACGTGATGGATAACTTTACTTATCTACGTCGAATTCATTCTGTTGGTTCGGGAACTGTGTCAGGTTGTATTTGTACGTGAAGACTACACAGTACTAAAGCCACAATGTGATGACGAACAATGAAGACCTGCATATGGCTTTTGGGCCTATACAAGGATATACAATCTTTATCCTTTGGTATAGTATGAATCGTTTTCAACAATATTTATTTGAAAACTTTCGGGATTCATGAACAGCCAACTTAATGGTTATCTGAACATGTGGTTGTCACTATGTAACGCTGGTTGTTCCATTTTACACTTGTGAAGTTGCCTCTACCTCCAAGAAATTGCTTACCCTATTGGTGATTCGACATATGGTATGGTATTGACAACAAACATTTGAAAACTTCCGCTTCCTTGATATACCTGATGGTATTGGTTGAAAGAAGACATTCCGCATACATCAAGAATAACTTCTGGAGACAAGGGTTTAATAGTGCTCCAATTTGATGACATCTTGGTCAGATTGAACAAACATGTACATGACTTCCTTGGTATACCTGGTGGTGATAGTTGAAAGAAGACATTCCACATATATCGAGAATATAATTTGGAGACATGGGTTTAATAAGCAAGTTTCTGTCAATCCAATATGATGACATCTTGGTCAGGTTGAATGTAAATGACTCCCTAGTGTAAACTGTCTTGATACTATTGAACTAGATCGTTGGCATTCACAGGTAAGACGTCTTAGTTTGGATACAGCAACAGGGCTAACACGAGCCTACGATAATAACATGCCCCAAAACCTGTAACAGTTCAGGTTCGTCCAAAGTATAATTACCAACCGCATTCTCCCGCCAGCCTCCGTACTGTCAATATAACCTATACGTGTTAACTCATCGTGAACACGGTTTCCTTCACTGTATGGTAATATTTGTCCCAGACAGTTGACCCACGAGCGTATATCATTACAGCCAAAACGTCTACTAGTAGCTAATTGGTATTGGTGAGTTTATACCAGGTGATTACATAGCTTCGCGAGCACGAAACTCTTCGTATTTAGCTCGAGTTCCTAAAACAATATTCGACCCGACTAGAAAGGTCAATTGAAACAGATACAGACAGGCATTAGAAGTTACTATGAGTTAAGTTAATATAATATTCTGTGTCCAGTTGGTGTCATCGCGACCACTCAATGACCTTTATAATGTGACGCCTAGAACCGCCTTCACCAAATAAGCGGCAACTATCGTACTCGCCATAATCATATTATATTCATACGTGGAACCGTAAAATTGTATGACCATATGTGCAATGTATATAGGTTTCACGTCGACTTCACATGACATGACCATATTATTAAATAGTGACTTCAAGCTACCTTACTGGCTGAACAGACACATTTCTTTGAGGGTAATTTCTCCATATTTCCAATTTCAAATAAAAGCATGATAACCGATGCACTTTAAATTACAACGCCGTTGTGTGCAGTACATTAAGAGCTACGTCGACCTCATAGATAAGTACGATTGATTAGCGGTAGTGGATTCAAATTCAAAATTATTAAATCAAAAATTCTATAAGATAAAGTTTGAAACGCAATTCCAAGTTTATTATTCCAGGATTAAAAACGCTATGGTTTGATTTGTAAAACCAGAATAATCATGGAAGCGAAATTTGTTTCTTACAATTAATATTGGCAAGCTGTAGCGCCATGGAACCTACATTCTATAATTATTTCTTACTTTTCCTGATAAAAGCTGACAGTTCACTATTTCTATATGATCTTACTTTTAGATGGAGACCATCCAATGTGTCTGCTAGATATATGTTCGCATAAAATACGAATTGAAGGGTCAATGTAAATGTGACCCCAAAGATGGATTGCAAACGTCATTTTAACACAACCAGGGGTCCGTTGCACGGAACAGTTGTAGCTACAATGTGATTGTAAGTCAACATTCAGGAACCCGCTCCAAATGTAAGTCCATCGCATAAACCACTTATCGCTACAATAGCTAACCATATTCTCAAGTGTTGTAGCGATAAAAGAGTTTTATGCAATGGACTCATACATGTAGGGAGTTCCCTAATTTTGACATGCACTCAATTGTAACTTGTTTCGTGCAACGGGCCCCAGACCTAACGTTGACCGGAAATCCCAAATTCCATTTGGTGTCGCTTTAGTATTTTGAAAACCTATTTAAATTCTCTATTTGTGTGGGAGGTGTTAAGAAGAATTCTTAATTGCTGGAACCCACGACTTCTATCTCTCCCGAGACGTCGACCAATTCCACCAGATAGTCCGTAGTGAAATGAAACTTGGAATAAATGTAAAATGTTGTTAGAATGTTGATAACCCACGGGGCTATTTTGGGAGTAATTTCCGAGTTCAGTTAATTAATATTTGTTTTTATAGAATACATACAACCACCCACGATGATACAGTAAGAAATATTTACGTAATAATTACATTCAATACGTCTTATCCGTCAAGGTATCAAGAAATAGGAGATGGATATCAGGAAGTATACAATTAACTCTTTGTCTAAAATAGATGAAAACCATGAAACATGTTTCAGTTTATTAATTTTACCAGCATGTAAATATCCTTGAGTGTGTCTGCTTTAGTAACACGTGTATTTCTGGTAATTACTAGTATATCACTTACTAATGGTCACCAGTCACTTCTAAATATGTAGTTCATTTGACTGGAGAGCGACAAAAATAACATGCACTATATATATTTCATAACTATGCTATCATATATACCTACCTGGTCATTGGTATACCGCAAAGTTAAATTTGGAATAATCTATTAATTTCCTTATTTCAGTAATGACTACGCTATTATTTTGGACAATATTCTATTTCTCAGCTATGAAGCTTTGTTTAAATATTGATATATTACGTATCAACTACTTACTAAGATTGGAACTGTAGTCCATCTCTATTTTAAAGATACTGTGTCAAAGACCTTCTTTGTATAGCAAATTAGTTCAGTAGGTACGCCGTTGAGAATGACGTATATTTTTATAGACACTATTTTCTCTGAAATTGCGTAATATGAGCTATTCTTATGGTAACATTATGATTGAATTCTGCAGGGTAATTTTAAAAAAAAACTTTAATTGAGGAAAACCTTTGTAATAGCCGTTTATTAAATGCTTAGCATACTTTTATACTTACATGTAAAGTTGTGATAGTTGTGGTTTATAACAAAAGGTTACCACTGTGTCGTTGATTTTCGACCAAGGTTTACTTTGATTAGATTGACTTTATATTACATTTTATCTCATATTCTCCATAGTCAGATTCGTAGTTATCGAATTTCAATAGCTATTAGTATTTAATGCACAGACCTATCATAACAGAATCAGATCCAAATTTGACCAACTGTATATTTCTTTATCTCGTGGAGATAAACAATAAATAAATATGAAAATATTGAATACCAGTGAGAAATGCGCAACATGTAGATTGTTGCCCAATACACTCGTGTTGATAAATTAAATGTACATACTTTCAGGTAAACTACGCTTGAACATGAAATATGTCAACAAATCGTAATTGTATGCCTTTAATCTATTTTGTTTCTCTTGGAAGTTCTTCATTCTGATATTTTCTCCACGCGTGAGGGCAACACAGTACAAGGGAGCAAACTCCAGTCGGCCTTAATCTTCCATAACATTTTGCAATCCGTGGTTCCTACGAAGTAAAGGAGCACGGACGACGTTCTCGGTAAATTTACAATTCCAGCGTTTTAATTCGCATTTAGTGGGTCCCAGTTCTCGCTGAGACGCTACAGACGAGAGACAAAATGTCAAGCTAGCAACTGTATAATGTAAAATCTCCCGTGATCAAGATCAATTGAATAACAACAGTGGGATGCTAATATGCATGTGCGGTAACGGCGTCTTTGCTTATTGAATCAACAGAAAACGGGATCCAACGTAATGAGGAATTTAATATAAGTTGAATAATGGATATATTACGATACAGTGCATGAATATCAAGGTACAAGATCCGCGATAGCCCGTATGTCGGTAAGCATACACAGCGTGTGGTGCTTCGTACAGTGAGGATGTCCCAGTACAACAAATATGGTAGTCGCCATCGTTACTTTATTATCAAATGTACACGTAATACATTGCATATGTATGGACATCAAAAAGGAATTATAATTTCGATTTTAATGTAAAAAGATAGAAATAAATGAGGCCAGTATGCTTCAGATGCGGGCGATCTTTGCGTCGTAGCTAACAGAGGAAGAATATACGGCATGCAGTGCCGTATACACGTGTAAACCTGCGTTCTAACGTAGGAGGTATTTCACATATATCCGGTATACCCATTCGACACAACACAGGCGTTAGGTATAAACTCCACGGTTCATTAGCAGCAGTGGCTGGTATCCAGTATTACTGCTTCAATGCCCTGACAAACATCCACACACATACACACATACATGAACACAATCTGTATATGTACACCTACATTTACATAGTTACATATTAGTAAACTATACGTTTTAACTATATTAGATAACTATATGTTTTCTGGATTGCATGTCCAATATACTTTAGATCCAGAAATTAATGCAAGCCCAATCTAATGCGAATCGTGGTTACGATACTAAAATGCGACCTCAAATTAATGCGAATGAATAATTTTCCAACAGAAACGTTTCCCCGCGTTTTGCTTATACGTGTATATGAAAAATAGGTTGCACTCAAGTATATATCCAATGTAGAAGTAATCATAATCAATAGTTAATTAATTAACAAGTATTTTCCTTTTACTTACAGTACAATCCATAAATGTAAACGGTTCCATACATGCAAGTTCTAGTAAAAATAACCATGTCAAATGTAAATGTGACAAGCTATAGGATAAACTATGCACTTAATTTAAACTATATATACGGATATATATATATTAGGTAAAAGTAATAATATATCCATTTAGTATCTACATGTAATTTAATATATACATGTACACTTCATAACATGAGAATAAGTACACACGCACACGCACGCACACACACAAACAAACACGTGCTCATCGGGTTACACCCGTAGAACGCCATTACTCTTTTCTGCAATTGATCTATTAGTGAGGAAAAAAAATCCAATACAATTTGTATGAATATTTATGGTGTACGAGACTTCAATTTATCTTTCCAACTGTACTATCCCAGGAGAAATGAAAAATGCTATCAACGGAAAGAACGTAGAAGTAAGACGTCACATCTTTAGATGTTACAATATATAATAGGGCTTTGTTCCTACTGGATCAGTAAATACAGTCAATCGTAATGGAGGCTCGTGCGCTACACGAAACTATACTCGTATTGCATCAATATAAAGATACCTGTCGCCGTTCTCTAATGGCATTCGAATACTGTAAATCACTTATTTAATGCGTCATTAATTTAATGCGACATCCAGATTGTAGTACTAAATGCGCACCAATTAAGTGCAACCACACGCCGGTCGCATTATTCGCATTAATATCATGTCCGCATTAATTTCGTGATTTACAGTATCTCTTGCGTTATAGGTATATGTATATATGTTCAGGGCGTTATAAAACCCGTGCCCTAATATCAAGAGTTACCCATCAGGAAATGCATGTGTACAAGCCAAGTTGTTTGGCCTTGGTGAGGTAATAGTATTTGCATGTATATACAACACAGCAAGTAAATGATCAGTCACGTAGTTTCTCTTTCAACTGGAGATCACTTGGCGTCGAGAACATCTTCGTAAATGTTATCTTTAACTTTCACGGTTACAACTTAAACAAATAAAAGGAAAATGGTATCACATGGAATAGCAATTCGGCAATATTTAAGCCAAGTTATGAACGAATGAAAAAGGAACACGTCTCCGTAATTCTTCCATTAACAAGAAATGGATTTAGTCAATATATTAAAAAAAGATCTCAGTGATGGCTATATGGAGAATTGTATATGCAATGCCCTGGGTGTTTTTGGTAATCACTTCATGTTTGTAACTAACTGAGTCATTCGTAGAGCTGATGGAGTATTTTATCACATCATCACGTGTTTATTTGAGTAAATTAATACCATTTACTGGATTGATTACGGTAGCTAATCAGACATGATTAACCTCCAAAATAAGGTATTTTTAGTTAAACATACCGTTTGAATTGTTGTCCGGCTGGTTGTCGATTTCCTACAATGCATAAATGAACAACGTGTGAATTTCTTCAGTAACAGTAAACTCAATGGCTGCGATAGCTCTTTCGGTTATTCATTATTTATATATTTATTATTATTAATATTTATTATTATAATTATTTTGGAAACTAAAATAGTGTAATACCTACCTCTAAATAAGCGTCGACGTAAACTAGAATAATAGTCTGAAAGAGATAATATAAGTAAATCAAATTGTTATTATTTAATAAATTTAAGACTAAAACAACAACAAACTTGCATGAAATTATTGCCTTCAAGCAGATTTAACTGATGACTCTTGCTTATATAGTGTCTCTCAACATCGTACAAATTGCATTGAACAGTAGAACTCGCGTTGTCTTATGTCTATTCATACAAAGAGACAATATCGCATGATGCCATACCTTACAAAGGAACAATATTTACATGATTGAAATACCTTACAAAGAGACAATACCACATGATGTCATACATTTATACAGATAAATTATCATATGATGCCATGTCTTACAATAAGTCACAATATCATATGATGCCATACCTTTCAAAGAGACAATAACACATGATGCCATACCTTACAAGCCGTGAAGGCAACGAAGAGGTATTCAAGGATGTGGTCATCCATGACTTGAGAGGTCATCATGACCAGCAATATGGCCGCCACCAGATCTAACAGTAGGTACACGCTCCGCAGACTTTGTCTGAAGTAATATCAACAGTTGAGGAAAAATGCAATGTCGCTTAACATTAAGAAATGTGAGCAATTTTGCCATGTCCAGTATATAGCTAGTGGAGGAATATAGCTATGTGATGGACAAGTCTTTGGCAGTTTTGATATTATATTTTGAGACATTACAGAACGAATGAATGAATGCCATGTCGTTAATATAACTACACGGTAGTTTAAATTCAAATAGCCCTGATTCGTGTCTTTCGTATTAGCAAGGTTTCACGACAATGTATGCCTACTTGAGAATAACGTTCTTCCTGCAGGCTTGCTGTATGTCCTCATCCGGGTACTTCGAGATGGTGTACCCAGACTTCATCCCCATCTTCTCCTCGCTGGTACCGATGTCGTAGTATGTGCGACCAGCACACACGCAGTAGACAAAGATACACAGGTGAATCTATAAATTGTTTGCAAAAACAACGAAATCAACAATAAGACAACGGCTGACTTGCAATGCAGTTCGTGAATCATGAAGCTCTCGTAGACATTATAATAGCGTAACATTACGATACCACTTATATAATACCGTAACATTACGAGACCACCTATATGATACCGTAACATTACGTGACCACATATAATACCGTAACATTAGAATACCACTTATATAATACCGTAACATTACGATACCACTTATATGATACCGTAACATTACGAGACCACTTATATAATACCGAAACATTACGATACCACTTATATAAGGAGGAAACCCTCAACATCCGTAGCGCTGAATGTTGCAGTAAATCTAAGAGCACCGGCTGGTACTGACAGACCAGGGATGGTATCTGCATTGCCACTCTACAGACAGCGCATCCTATCAATATCGCGTCAGAAATTAACTTACTTGTTTAACTACACATGCAAATATATTGGACAATTATCTGTTCACTAACGTATCATGTAATTCGTGGATGATGTTTCTAAGATTTTAATCCAGTGGACTTACCAGCAAGACGACAGCCACAGGAATGATGAGAGCAAACGCTGAACCATAGTTCGTGTTGATCCAACATCTATTAAGAAACAACACAAATAATACATGCAGGTAAGTTTGTGGGAACTTAATACAATAGTTAAATGTACTGTTGCATGGAGTAGATCTATTATTTTATCCAATTGATGTTGTTTTAGTTTTCCCATTTTCAACTTCAACCGCGAGAATTCCCGAGTATTACGTAACGTAATTATGTTGATTAATTCTTATTATTCACGTGCACTTTATAGCTTACGCTTAAACTTGGACAAGCCTGCAAAATATAACTTTATCAACAACGGTATATGACGTAATACGCAGAAATTCTCGCGTTTGACATACTTCACATACACGTATTTGACATGTATTAAATACATGTATTTTCTCTAATTAATTCATGACCAAACTTCTACTATTATGTTGTACAACATCCTGAACGACAGAAACTATTAAACCAATATTTCTGTATTACTTTCTATACAAATACTATCGGACACTACTTACAAATGCTCGGATCCATAGCTGGGGACTCCACGAATACCCACAGTAGCCGCTACCACCACACCAGCCACCACTGTGATCAGAGGTGTAACATATAGTATGTAACATTGTGTAACATGTAACATGTAGTTCTAATGCCGATTCAAAATTCAATGAAAATTACGTGCATACACTTACAGCTCCCCCCCACCCCCTACCAAAAAAGAATTTAAAAAAATAAAATAAAATAATATACATCACAAATGCAAAGACTGATGGATTTGCATCTAGCAACTAAATACAAGAAATTGCGATAATTTCTTTTCTTCTACGAAATATACAGGATGTTCCATCAGCTGTCTACCCGCTGTTCTATAACTTCCGATGGGTAATGGAAGATCCGATCAAAACATCACGTTAGTGAATAAAATAATACAGAGTACATGTAATTACCGCAAAACCGCTCATTGAAATGTATTTTTATGTTTGCTAAATTGAAGCATCGATGTCTGTGGAATCATGAAATACATTTTGCAATCGAGATTCGGCCAAATGTAGTAATACAAGTGAGGGAGGCCGTGATCTCCACCTTTGCCAGAAAACCAAAGGTGAATAACTGGATGAAGTGATACTTTCATTCTGGCATTGAGTTAAAACTCAGACCAAAAGTAATTTTAATGACAAGTTTGTTTCGTGAAATCTGGCACAGATCATGATGTGGTGGCAATATCGATACCATTCCACTAGCTGGATTCTTCCGGTGTCTGGTGTTAATATTGAGCAATTTATACCACTCAACGACTATATAACATATCAGTGCTAGAAATTGAACTCGCCGGTTCGCAACGTAAGTCGGTTATACTTACACCAACGAATGGCGCACACATATGCGGTGCTATTCATAAACTACATTTTCTTAAAGTAGTATCGTAGACTTGTCTGTACGCATCCGCTGTGCGTCGTCAAACGTAATTACCAGGAAATAAATCTGATATTCGGTCACACATCATTCTATGAGCTTTCCGGATTCCCAGCTGACATTACATTAAACAGACAGACAGACAGAACTATTTTAGTAAAAGTGTCACGTGGTAGGAGTACATAAACAATAGATGTCTTTATAAAACATTATAAAACCTCCTGCCACCCAGCCAAGCATTGGCTTATGAGACACTACAAGTACACAATTAATACAACATAGTATAAGAATACAGCATAAAAGCGTACATGTTTATAAGAATATATAAAAGTAGGCTATGTTAATGTGGGTTTTTGTGTGAGTGTTTTTTTGTTTTGTTTTTGTTTGTATTTTTATCTGTATGATATAAATATAAATCTTTGAAAAATTCCTACGAATATAGGCGACCCGGATCAGAACGGAGCTGGACAGGTAGGCATATTATTGCCAATATTAATTATAATTACCGAGGGTTTGGAATACTATTTCAACACCTTTCTTGAAATTTGATATTCGTAATATCCTCAGGGATGAACGTGGCTAGGTCTGCCAGTGTTGTAGCCGCAGGACCATACACTATAATAGCGTATCTGGTGTCTAACGTAGAAGAAATACAATATATGTAGAGGATGTCTAAATTACGAGTATAGAACATTGCAGACTTTGATAACGAATTAGTTCAGGTCACTGGGACACCTAGATTTCAGATATAAACCATTACTTCATAAGGTCAACAGGTGGATTATTCAGCTTCTCGCCGCTGTCATTGATGTCTAGAGATTACAAATAATAGATGACAATTTTGGCGGCCATCTTTGATTTTACTTCAGATGAGTAGCCTACTTTCGCAGGGTCAAATATTGGTGCAGCGTCCGGATTTGAAAGTAGCAGTCATGTGCATCTTAAAATACCAAGAAATTAAACGGACCGTGCCGTGTAGAGTCCACTTGGATTTTGAACTACAGAATCTGACTCTCGGACTATTAGGATATGAAAATGAACACAGAACGTAATCTTTATAACGAACTAAACATGATAATGAATGGAATTAGCAAAATACCCGCATTACTAGAAAACATATTTTAGCAATGTTGCTTCTTCTGTAGAGTTCAATATCTGTATTTATGTCCAAACAACAATTATAATCTCTGCCGTCCTCACCTCTGTAAAACACATCCGTTCAGACGATGCACTAAAGCTATATCAATTGCTTATCTAATAAATTCCCAACAATTCGCTGGAACTGCATTGGAACCATATTCGAAAACAAACGGTAGCATATGGGTCATATATTAAAGAACATCGATGTAGACATACCGGTATTGTGAATGGAACTTGAAGATAAGATACGAGATCATTTTACAGCAAGATTTAATAAAGGAATTTGAAATAGGGATAGTAAACGGTGATTTACATTAAGTTGCGTAGTGACAACATGCAACGACTTTGAAATTATAATTAATAAATAGACTACATGTATTTCAAAGCGTACTCTCCGTTCTTTAGGGGGAAATAAAGACAATGCATTCATTCAATCGTTATTGGTGATCAGTATAGGTGATCAGTATAGGTGATTTTCAGTGAGCAGTAAGAGCACGCAAGATTCGTCCTGATACAATCGGCTTGTGGCGGAACCTGTAGATCCACTGAAAGCGTTATCATAATGGATGGGCTTTACTGACAATGGGCTTTACTGAGACTGTAAGTTCAGTTAGATACGTGAGCCGCCTTATCAGATTCATATTCAATTATCTAACTTAAAGGCATACACTGACGGTTTGCTGACATATTTCATAATCAAACGTATGTTGCATAGATAATCTCACCCAAGTGTCTTGGAATATCAAATATATCAACACTCGTCGATGAAAGTTATTAACAAACCGTGATTGTATGTCTTTAACGCGATTTCTAAATTACTGTGTCCTCGACCTTTTTAATTTCCGAACCCATCCTTGAGACCTAAACCGCTCTTTCATACACTACACGTGTAAGAAGTACTGCGCCCGATTTTAGTGGATTTGATGGAGTCACATAGTAGACTGAGGGGGTGGCAATGCAGGAACATGAATGGTTCTATGTACGTACCCCAGGCAGAGACCATCAGGACAAGGCGTGGCCACTTGGAGGACGGAGGGGTGCCATAGTCGGCAGCGTGGCGATAGGAGATGACCAGGTGTACGGTCTGACCAAGCACGGTCAGCACACTTACAGTGAACAGGTAGTGCAGCACCACTGCCATCTTGCTGCAGAACACCTGTATTTTGGAGAGGAAACTCTAAATATACCATATAATAGTAAAGGCAAAAATAAGGTTTGCCATAGTTTTATGTTTTGACAATCGGTATTTAATTTTAGACAAAACACCCGCAAATTAATTATGATGAAATGACATTTGGAACATACCGGTAATAACAGAGGCATACAGACAATTTATTCTGTGAAATCCAATGATAATGTATAATATTGACACAATACACCAGACGAAGTTAACTAGTAAACCCTGCAAATTGATTAAATATCCACTGTCATGTTGGAATACTATTAATATACGTTAAACTCTAAAGCAGCCTATATCAGAAATCTGCCTCCTGTTTGGATAGTTTGATTAATTGATGTAGCATACATGTTCCTATATAGCACAGAACATTTCTTCTAACAGAAGTTGCATGAAGTGTCTAAGATGTTTACTGGAGTTTAACGAAGATAATGATGAATGAGACGGCACCTGGTTCGCTGTTAGGTCGATGGTTCCTGCAAACAGGGCATAGCCCAGAGCCATGGCAACACTGACATTCAAAGACAGGAGACTTCCGGCTGCACAGCTGCAACAAACAATTACAGTGAAAACAGGAATTAAAAACAAAAATACTATCCTGTCGAAAATATATATACGCCAGGAAATTGGTACCATGTTATATAACTAGAATACATTGATCTGAATAGTAATTGGTAATACTAAGAACATGTCACGTGGACGTTACTGGCGTGTAATTATTAAGGGAGTGATCCATCCTCGAAACCCAGGCCATCATCCCTACCTTACATTCATAAAATTATTTCACATGACGAATGTTTTGAGTAGGTATAATGGCCTGTGTTTCGAGATTCGGTACTAATCATGACGCGCTGGCCTAAAGTAACACCCATTGGCACAATTGGACTTTACGACAATACGAAACCTGTTTCAAAGAAGGCTGCTCAAATGTAATAATAATAATAATAATAATAATAATAATAATAATACGGATGTTTCGGGTTTCCTCCTGCCTTAAACTGACTAGCTGTGATATGTGAAAGAATCTTGAAAGCAGCTCTAAACCCCAACTACTACTACTACTACTACTACTACTTACTACGTACTACTTCTACTACTACTACTTCTACTACTACTACTACTACTACTTACTACGTACTACTTCTACTACTACTACTACTACTACTTCTACTACTACTACTACTACTACTACTACTACTACTATAGTAACACCAATAATAATAATAAATATAATAGTAACTATAATAATTTGACGTTACCATCCACGCCTGACGTTGACGATGGCAATGATGAGGGCTCCCAGCAGAGGGATGGCACAGCAGATCTTCAGAGCCAGCATCAGGAGGGGACCACTAGGCTCGCGCATCTGATCAGATTAAATAGATATACGTAGGCATTTCCTACACTAATAACCAGGATTGTAGAGAATTAAGAAGTGTATAAAATCATTGAGGGATGTCTGACATATGGTTTGGGTTTAAGGAAATTGTCGTATTGTAGTCCTGGCCTGCATCAGTCCATGTGCCTTGCTTTTATTATAGACGTAAACCTCAATTTACGCCCTGACTACAGGTACGACCATCGATTTACGCCTAGACTACAGGTACGACACTCTCGTGAAACGTAGGTATGGTCCGAGTTTCAGAGAACGCACTCACCATGGCCAGAACTGCAATGTGGCCGAATCTGTTGCACTGACATATGACATCGGTGCCATTAATGGTCAGAATACACCCCTCCGATGTCCAGTGGCTGGCATTAGTGCTGAAAAAAAATACCGATTTGGAAAGTCTGTTTTTTTCAAAAGAGACCTCAATATTATAAACCTACGTCGCTTCGTAAAATGACTGCACCTTGGACATGACTGTCAGGGGACTGTCCCCTGTAGAACAAACATGTGTTAAAATGTCCCAAAGTTGCGATTCATGAAATACAATTCAATATTGTGTGAAAGATATCATATTACATTTAAATATTAATTATACTACGAAATTAAAGACATTGTAAATAGTCTTGAAATGAAGCGACGTAAAATACGTCAATATTGATCACGATACGTAGTGCACATTGCATAGTATACATATACTGAGATCGACCCGAAGGAAAGTACATATGTTTACTAAGAAACTTACCCAGAAAGGCTCGTAAATCGTCCGCAAGTCCTTTGAACATAGTTATCAAAGAATTGCTGTTCCTAAAATAGAAAACAACGGTCCATTATTTACTCCATCGGATGACGAGATCATTTAGAAACATGTGTCGGGGAGCATATAAATATTTATAAGCGTTACAGCTTGATTACAAATGCTCATTATTATTTAAATAAAAATAATGTGTTTAAACCATAAACATGTCATGGCGCATGATAATGCGAAACATTTGCATGATGAGCGTTTCTATTCTATACATTGACAGTTTCTATTGAAATATGATACTGGTCAACTGTTATGTAATACTAGGATCTATTTTGTACACATGACCATCCAACATTGCTATTTATTGATGATAAATATTCACATGTGGAGAAAAAGAATAAGCAAATGTGAAAATGTACCTCTTCTCCGTCCAGGAGTATCCTCATATGTGCAGTGATTGGAGGCTGCAGTACGGCGTCATTGGGCGAATCTACGACGACGGATACGATCTCCGATACCACGGTCAGTTTTCCGTCGTCTGTGAACGCCAGAGATCTGGGAGAAACCAGGCCCCGAGATTACTAATCTTTTTGTGTACGATTTCATACGCAAGCTCAAATTCTATATGGGGATTTGTGAACATTTGAGCATGAGTTTGTACTAAAATTGTTTCGTGGGCCAGGGTATACTTTCATGAAGCCCTCGTATTCACCAAGAGACCGAACCCTCTCGTAAGGAATCGCATTCGTCATATGTGCTAGCGACAATACGGACACTCTGTTAGCGTTAATGCCTAGGTGATGACTATGGTATGGTCTCGCAGTACATACCAAGTCTTCCCGAAGGTTAAGCCTTCCTTGAACATTGAACTCTCTTGATATGATAATATTTTCCTCCAATAAGACTATAACGATGTCGTTACGTACTGTAAATCAGGAAATTAATGCGAGAATAATATTAATGCGAAAAATGCGATTGGCTTATGGCCGCATTTAATTCCTACGCATTATGGAAAATAATGAAAGGTACGTCCGGAAAAAAACATGAATCGAGGCCTGGTCGATCGCATTTAATTGTTGTCGCATTTATGTCCAAAAGTTTGAGGTCGCATTAAATTAGTGATGCATTAATTTCCTGGTTTACAGTATATGCTTGTACAGTTCATTAATCCGAAAGCATGCTAATTAATAGCCAGATCAATTGAGCAGTGTTTACTCACTTTACCACTTCACAACTTATATTATACAGCACATGCTGTCGTGTTCCAATCCTTTTATTCTATTAGTCACGAGTATTGGAGATCAGCTAAATAATAAATATTTAAATAGCTATATCTAAGTAGAGCACATACAAATTAATAAAAACATAATATAAATCAAGATTAGATTACAAAGAAATACTTTATAAATCCGTACATTTCTAAAATAAACGTGCAAATGGTTTAAGTGGGCCACATTGTATACGGTGAATGGAATTTGTTATACCTTTGCTGGGTACTAATATTTTTTACTCCGACTTTCTTATACATATACATCAAACCACAGGTGCTTGTCATAAATATTGGATACCCTTGTAATTATATATATAATTATAGGCATCCAATATTTTTGACAGGCAGGAGTGATTTCTAATCAGGTAATTTCATATTCTGATACAACTATCTTTCCCCTACACGTATGATCTTTTCAGATGTTTTACTAATCTAGACATATATTTGTTTCCTAATTAATTACACATACCTAGCCTCTGGTGATCGCTTATTCTTGCGTAAAGATTCCTCACATCCTATTGACTTGTAGAGCAGACTCAGTACGTCTGCGTTGAGCGAATAGTCTTGAAAGTATGTTATTTAGAAGCGTCCCCCTTGGGGATTACCTGTGTTTGCATTGGCGATATCGGTCATATAATGTATGTACTTTCATGTTTCCCTAATTAGTAATATTATGCATTAATAACATTACATATAAAATTTCTTTAAACAAAATAAATTAATATTGCGTCCAAAGATGATATTGCCACTTTAACAACCCATGTATACTAGATATGAAATATTTTTAATCATTGTCTGCTTCGACGGAGGCGACGCCCTGCGCTTTGTAGATACGAGAGCTTTAGGAAAGAATGCCCTGGTCAACAGTCTTTGTGGACAGACATGGCTCGGGCATCAGCTGCTCAGATATCAAGTTTAACAACTAGCCTAAAATAAATATATAAATATTTAACATCTGATTGAAATTAATCATCATGCAACATTCAAACTGGTTGGTGTTTATTGGTTTCTTGAAGGTCGGGTAACAAACTGAAGGTCAGTTGCGTTGCTGATCATGAATCCGAAAGCTTATTGCTTGAATACAGTAGCTAGCTATCGGTTATATAATCCCTAGCATTTTCATAGTGTTAAATCAGCCATTATAATTGCGTGATCATTATTAAAGAAAATTAGGATATTTCTTAATAAAGAATTCGAGGTATATTATGGGGATATATATATAAAAAAAATA
>JAUTBT010033579.1:0-18401 GCA_032361225.1 Lepetodrilus schrolli | reverse complement strand
CGCTGAATGTTGCAGTAAACGTGCGAGCACTGGCTGGTACTGACAAGACCAAGGATGATAACTGCATTGCCACTCTATCACGTCAGAAAGGTGGCCCTCCATGTTCCTACCTCAAACATTCTACCATTGTGCTACCACATGGCCCTCCATGTTTTTCATGGACATACCTCAAACTTCTTTTCACCAGACACTCGACTAAGGTCCCGGAACTCCAGCTGAATGGTGGTCACCTCCGAGGTGCTGCTGTCCGGCCCCCACTGAGGTGCGTGGGCCTGGCCTGAGGCGAGGTTCACGTCAGAGAATGGCACCTTGGAGGGCGTGTTGAAGCATGGCATAAGGCGATTGCCCAGGTCAATCTGCATTGAAATTCAACATTCCATTTAGGGCATAGTTATTTCATTCCCTGGTTTACGGATCCACAGACCAGATTTTTTTAATCTGACTAATTTGACTATTTTTTACAAATCTTGTGTGGGAGAATAAGCCTGAGTTCAGATAAAAATGCCCATTCTTGGAATTTAGTTTCCTGGATATATTTCAGAATAATAAACAATTATTCATTTATTCTAATTTTTCTTTTTTTTAAATTCCCTTGTTATTTATCATGATTATTATTTTGTATTATTTAAAAAATCCAAAAAAATCATGATGTTACATATATTTACATAGATAATGTACTAGTATTGTATACATGTAATAAATCAGTATTGAGATTTAGGTCACATTCATATATTAACAAGGATCATAATATAACATTACCTTCACAGAAACCTGTACAAGTTCAATATGATTGTCGAAGGGAAAATAGAATTTGCTTACAGCTCTCTCCTTGAACACCTCATCGCCAGACAAATGGTAAGCACTCAGCAGCCCGCCGAGGATTCGAATCGTGACCTCGAACAAGTTGACGTCGCGGTTAATGTTGAAGTTCAGCGTGGTCTTGACCCAGTCTCTTGCCTCCTTAAACTCTGGAGAGAAGGGGGGAAAAAAACAGTAAATATAATTTTTGAAAGAAAGCAATACATTTACAATGTGGGAGAGATAGATTAATTAACGCTTTTAATGCTGTGTAAGAAATTGAAAAGTGATAATAAATAATAGACCATTTGTTTTTAGATTTCATTATGGGGTTTACCATCCCAATAGGAGAAAATAATAAAATTTGCCGTCTTTTGAATTATTAGAAAAATACTGAAAATTTAAAATGATTGGTGTACATGTAATTAGACAATTAAGCTAATTAAAGTACAAAATATGGTTGTAAATAAAATGGTAAATAAATGAAGGATTTAAAAAATATATATGTCTTTGTGTTTGATTAATCATAAAATTATTATTAAAAAAATAGGTCGTATTTTTAAGGTCGAGAAAAAATGATTTTCGACGATTTCTGAATTCCAACAATCTACCACTGTACTACCATGAGGAAAAAAGTAAAGATAATCGTGTATTATCCTATCCACTGACCATCCTTGAGGCCCATGATGATCATGGTGTCCAGGGAGTCTATGAGAGTCAGGCCGACACCGAACCACTCCGAGTGAGTCTTGCTGATTGGGTGGAACTCGTCGTGACCCCAGGCGTGTTTCTTGTAGGCGTTCCAGGCGTGGAGAAACGCTGCCACCACCGCCTTCTGCCGCTCTGTCTGTGGTATGTCGGCTGGACGATAAATCAACGAGAGAAAAGGGGTTAAAAGGTTCCACGAAAAATTTCTAATAAGCCATCTTGGGAGTTTCGAATACGCACAGAAGAATACGTGTGCACGTGTCAAAGATGAAAGCACAAACAACAACAAACTGACGTGTTGTAGCACCAATAATGCGTGTTAGCATTATGCGCTTGTTAAAACCACTGTGAAGTGAGTTAATTATTGTTTTACGTCACAGCAGGAATCTTTCACACATACGTGATGATGCCAATGTAAAGTATTCTGATGGTTGTGATAAGCATTTTAATAGCACTGTACTATACTAGTATCATAATGTGTCTTCACCTTTGTCGCGCGCATGCATATTCTGCGTGTATTCGAAACTCTGAGCTGGCTTATTGGCATTACGGTTCGATTTCATCAAGCTGATGAATACCACATTGCAAAAGTCCTGCTATCCAAACAAAGCAGTGCATAAAGAAGCTGTCCTAGCTGAACCATTGTGGAAAATCTCAAATCATTTGCTATCTCACCTTCAAAGTAGTTGTATTTGGGTTTCTCCTGTGGGACACTTTCCTTTTCCTCACCTTCGTGTTCGTCAACAGGCGGAATCTGAAAGAATAAGGCATTATAAATTTAAATCTATTAATTTCTTGAATCCCTTTTTTTGAATTGAGATTTAGAGTCACTTTTGAGATTCTTTCACTTATATCATGACTTATATATAGATAACTGCATTGCCACTCTACAGACATCGCAAAGTATCAATATCGTGTCAGAAAGGTAAGTTAAGCGAACATTATGCCGGGCTCCCGGGGCGGGATTTTAACCTGGTACCTTTGGCTCCGAAGTCCAACTTTCTACCACTGCTCTACTACCCGCCCAAAATTGAATCCTAAATATACTGTGAAATGTTCATATTTTGCTAAAATTTTACGATTTTGTAAAAGTTACAGAAAAAAAGTAAATTCCCACACTTAATTTTGTGACGTCAATATTATGCGTTGTTAAGCTAGCTAAATGTTGTGGTAATGGCCACCTTTACTATCGAACATAGGTCATGGTCAGAATCGAATGTCCGATAGTAAATCGGGCCATTACCATGATGTTTAGCCAGCTCAACTACAATATGCGATGGTTATTAACCCTTATTATAATTCAACAGGGAATGGTCTTTCATCTTCTAAAAAATGTTTTCCTTAAAATAATTTTTATTTAATAAAAATTGATAAATAATTACAATTTCACCAACCTCACCCAAGAGGATCAAAATGTACATTCATGGTTCGTGTGTCTTCTACCTCCCACCCCATCCTCCATATGAGATAAGGGGGACAACTCTGTATGCAAATATATATGTCCCTGTACACAAAAATATTGTGTAGCTTTAATAATGAGTTTGCCAGCAGGAAACCCACAACATCCATAGCATTGCATGTTGCAGTAAACCTGAAAAACTTGTGGTGCCGGCTTAGGCAAGTGGTTTTGTTCAAAAATGCCTCTGTTCACCCAGCAAAATGGGTACCTGGAAGGACGAGATGGGCATGTGAATGATAACAATGTAGTGCCTTGAACGGCAGCTTGGGTAACATACTCCCCAGGGAGGAGAAGGAATTACGGGCACACAGATCCATTGACCGGGTAATAATGTAGCGCTATTAGCATGCTTTCAAGCATGTATTTGCCGCAATATAAATGTTCACTATTATTATTATTAAATCTGCGAGCACCTCCTCACATGTTAACCTTTCCCAGGCTGGTGATAACCAGAGACGACCTACAGAAAACTGGTCATCACTAATCCAGCTTCGAAAGGGTTAACCTTGTAAAATGATGTGAGCAGTCACTGGGCCCTCTCGAGTTAACTTACTATCTGCTCAACTGCCTTCTGTTTGTCCTCGTCAGCGATCGGCGGTTGTATGACGTTCTGGCCGACCTTGACCTCACCCCCATTGCCGCCCTGGAGGTCCGGTGACTGTATGGGGAGTCCGGGGATGATGTCGCCAGGGTTACCTCCCCCAGAGTCCTTGACCTTGGTGTCGGCATTCACACGAGCCTGGTAGAGATATCCAACAATAATTGTTAGTGTTATATGAAGTTAGTGTTATATGTTAGCGTTATATGATGTTAGTGCTAGCATGCATTTAGTATAATAGAAAGCCCAGCAGAATTCAAAATGTGCCTGCACCCATTGAAAAATATTTAAAAAAACCTTTCTTGGAAATTAAAATATTTTATTTTATTTTATCTTTAAAGTGGAGTTTAGAGCTGTCTTAAAACATTAATTTACTCAAATCACAACCTATTTATTTGTAGGAGATTATTTTTTAATCCCAGCATAAATAATAATCATGTCAAGATTGATGAATTGATGAAAAGATTAATGACAGATATTGCAATGGAAAATAAAATCACCAGAGCACTCCGATGTTCAAAACCTGCAAATGTGTCTATCCTTTTGAAGGAAATTACTTTTAAAATTAAAAAAAGCATTGTAGAATGTAAACAATTCTATAAGACTAATAGTACTTAAGATTGGTGCAGATGGGTCTCTGCGTTTCAACATGCATACAGGACACAGCCCAAGCGATCGTGTGTGCCAACCTGCATTCCATCTGCGCTTAGTGTATTAATATTTCAAAACAATATCGCAATTTATTATGATCAAAATTTCTACAACTTCAACACACGAGTGCTTGGTTTTGCCAGACCCCATATTTTGGCGGTCAAATATCAAACTTGTTTAATACCTGCGCTTCGAAACGCACATCTCAATATGAGATGCAGATGCCGCGCCATGGGGTAGCACACAGACGTTCTTTTGCACAGATGCCCGTGTGCGCAAGGATTAAGTGAAATTTGGGTTGTAAGTTTGTCTTAAATAAATAAACAAGGACATTTAAAAAGCCCTTGACTCCACACAATAGTGTGCTCAAAGCGCAAACAATTTTAGAGGTCTTTTAAAGCCTAGAGCAAACCCTGGGAAAATTAAGCAGTGGACGTTTGATGGTAAGGGGTCTAACCGAGTAATTAAGCCGTGGACGGGTGACCATCACTACAAACCATAAGACCCTTCAGCTGAAACCGTGCCTTGTGTTTCAACTCTTGAATGTTTGCCACCTCATCATCCAGCATTCGGACTTGTTCTTTCTCTTCCATTCCAAAGAGGTCGTGGTCCTTCACGATACGTCGCTTGCTGACCTTGTCGAGGTCAAGGTCATCGACGGTGCCAAGGTCATGGTAAATGACAGGGATGACATACACCGCACACAAGATGCACACGGACAGCATCAATCCAACAATGCTCCTCTGTAAACTGGACAGACGGTTCCATACCTGCGATAGAATAATAATATTATTATTATTGTTTTTCTTCTACCCATATGGTACAACTAAACTAGTTTTAAAAAATAATTAAATTTAAAAAAAATGAATTGGGGTTTAGATCAGCTTTCAAGATTCTTTCACTTACATCACGGCTTGTCAGTTTAGGGCAAGAGGAAACTTGCAACATCCGTAGTGCTGAATGTTGCAGTAAACCTGTGATCATCGGCTGGTACTGACAGACCAAGGATGATAACTGCATTACCACGCTACAGTCAGAGCATCCTATCAATATCGTATCAGAAAGGGAACTTTCGCAAACATTGATGTCGGGCTCCTGGGATGGGATTTAAACCTAAATATTATTCACTCAGTCAACATGGTCAGAAGAATAATTTTGCAGAATACTGTGGTATAGAATAAAGTAGTGAATGGACAGAAATACTGGCAAACATCAGTCACCGTATTCCCACATACACAGGGCTCTACATTAACTTCTTGAGGCACTTGTCCTGTCGGACATTAAATCACTTCGTACGTATCTTTTGGTTACGAAATTGCTTCAAGGTAACTACGAAATTAATATCACTTTTGGTTACGAGATTACACAAAATCAGGGGTACGCAATCGTGTTGGTTACCCGAAATTACCGACTCCCATGACAAATAGTGATGGAAAAAAAAAATTCAGCAACTGTTTGTTCAGTGCAAGAATTTAGACTCTGAATTAGAGTTAAACAATCCGTTAATAATCATTTCCGATATTATCATCTGGACTTCTGTTTATAAATGCAGACGACACCTGCTGAAAAACAATAAACATGCATTAAACAGTTAAAGATTTTCCACGATTTATTTGCTTCGTCGTACCCGAAATGGCGAGTGGCGTCTTTTGACTTTTCTGATATTGTAATCATCCTTAGTAAAGCTAATATTGATAGCCGAATAATCCCTCTGATCCATTTTGGAGAACACAGTGCAACTGTCAGATTATTATTAGTAAAACCTCCAGCGTATTTGTTTTCACAAAATCACAATATCTTCTTGTTTCGCTGGATGATCTACGTATTATAATATTTCCGAGACAACATATCACAATAACAAACAAACATTTACTATATCTGATGTCCTTTGGAACATAATAACATTATGTAGTATATTTTATGTTATTCCAATTTCAATGCATATTTATGAAACAATGTTTTATTCTGTCATTAAATCTGAATACTTGAATTATTACACTGCTTGTTTTATTATGGCATGATTAGTTTTAGGAAAGTACTATATAAATTTATGCGTGTATTCGTTTGCGGCAAGGATGAAGTCGTAATGAATCATTATGTTTTGTAAAATTTGAATACAGCGAAACATAGAATGATGATGTTTCAATGTTACATCATTCATTATGTTATGCAATTCTAGTTTTCTTCAAATATTATGAATTTCTTAGGTTTACGACATTCTAATATTACAGGTAATACATACATGTATAAATACATGTATAAAATATAGTTGAGATAAATTAAGCTAATATAAATCTATATATGTAAATATATTTGTGTGTATGCATGGTTTTTTAATTGTGTGTAATACTATTTAATTAATTAATTATTTAATTACTAAAATAAATAGCCATATTATGTTTCCACTATATATCTGTTGATGTACATATTATAACGTAAAACCAAATATGACAACATGCGTTCACATTAATAATAAATATCAATCGACATATAGTAATATTGTTGGAAATAAAATTCAAGTTGTAAATTATATTTGAGATAAATTGTTAAGTTATCTATGATCCGCGAATGTTGCTGTACTGTAGATTTTCGACAATGGTTCCACTTTAAAATTGCATATTGTGGGGAATGGGGTATGTGTGCGTATTTTAGGTGTGGCTGGTTGAAATGGGTTATTTACATGATATGTAAGCATACACTTCACTTCTTAGATTCAGTAGGGCAGTAATTCATAGCGCGAGATAAAAATCGAGTAAAGTATTTTTTTGACATCTTACAACTTAGAGTAAAAATTCCCGCGAGCCGGATTTGAACCAGCGACCTAAGGATAGCCAATGTTTAAACCACTACAGTCCTCCGCTCTACCAACTGAGCTATCACGGGTTATAATAAAGGTTGTGTCGTCAAGTAATGGTATACGCCATGACTCATTTATTTTCTTTATATAGTTTTCTACTATTCCTTATAATCAATATACATCAATATCTCTGTTACGTCTACATGTACTTTTTAGGAACTTATATTTCGACAATTTCCTGTAAGAAGTGTCGCATGAAAACTGTCATGGTTTAGGCTATGTATACCTTTGACAAATATCAGGTGACCATCCCATGATACATCAAACACAGGCCTACATTTGACCCCAGGCAGGGATTCATGATCACTATATAAACATGCGTGCACAATTAAATTTAGAGGCACATTTTAATTAGTATGTGTATATGAAGTAATGTTTTCTATATGCTAAATTATATATATATATACTATAGCATTTTTATAGCATTCTCTGCACCAGAGACCCCACTCAGCATAATTGCATACCCACGGAAGGTTTCCATAAAAGCGTTTTACTGCACAATAGACGACATTCGAGTTATCCCTCTCGACTAGCCGATCGATGGTGCCATACGTGCTGTCTTATGAAAGATTCACGGACCATTTCACAGAGTCTGGATTATTGAGGTTTTACATGCACTTGGTGGAATTATATAAGGGACAGTTGCCATATGATCGCCAATGTTATAAAGTCGAGTTATCCAAATGAAGACTAATAATTAAACCATGCTGGGCTGCTAACACGGCCATCATTTCGTGAAGCTGTCGTATTCACTACTTCTGACCATACAGTGCTCTATGCATACTCCCCAGGGCGTTGAGAAGAATCCATGTAGAATGTAGTGATATGAATGCTTTACATTTCTGATGTCAGCTTAAATTTTGGGGCATTTTATTGTAAGTAATTAAAATATAGTAACTTTATGGATCCTGGGTTCCCCTAGTTGGAACATAGTGTTGCAGTAGACCTGCGATCACCGGCTGGTAGTGGTACTGACGAACCAATGATTAGAGCTGAATTGGGACACTGCAGACAGCGCATCTTATCATACCCAGCATGTATAGTCAAAGCCCACAGAACAATCGTAGCGCTACGCTTGTTCTGTGGAACGGGCCCCTGGTAACTTTCGGGGATATTAATGCCAGGTTTCTGGGGCGGGTTCGAACTCGGGACATTTGGATGGTCTGATGGTCAGGGCTCTCAATATCTCGCCATTCCTCTAGCCTTCCCTGCTGACCACATGCTACTTTTTTTATTATATATATTTGGACCCTGACCATACCCATATATAAAAAAAAAAGTAGTTTATAGTCAGCAGGGAAGAATAGAGGAACACCGAGCTATAGGATCTCATGATCATGTACGAAATAGTGTAGCCTTAACGCCAACCTTAGCAATGGTGCGATCTTCAGCTAACCGGTGCTTTGTACAGGAATGCCCACAGGATCATGTATTTACAATTTTGCATATGCTCCTGTAGCGCTACAATTGGAATTGGGTTGCACGAAGCTCTTGTAGGCTATCTGAATAAGACACCGCTACAACTATTGTAACGGCAGTTGTATGTCCCTACAACTATTGTAACCTACACGAGCGTCGTGCAACTGGACCCAGTTACGTAACTTCATTTAAACTTAGTTTGACATTATGTATTATATATGTGCGCTTGTCGTTCCCCAGTCCTGTTAATTACACAATTATGGCAATAAAACGCACAATATTCAAAATAAAAATCCGAAGTACAGTCATTTTGTAGCATCGATTGAAATCCAGAGACAAAAAGAAACACGCGCACATGCACACACACACACACACACACACACACACACACACACACACACACGCACAACCTGCAAACTCGGAAAAGCCATATGATTAAAAAACAAATGTGTTAAATTCCGTTTGTGCAACAACTGCACTTGCATTGTCACGTGGCTAGTCTATGGGACTGTCTCACATACATATCCTGGAATATAGCGGAAGTAGCCCAAAGTTGGCCGATTGCTGCCTTGTTATTTGATAAATTTTCATTCCGTTTTGTTAAGCTCAAAAATGAGAAACACCATTGCCATCCCCATCACAACAAACAAATCGCAAAATATGTTTGTTGCCGAACCCAGGAAGATGGCGTTGTTGGCAGCGACGCCCAGGAGCATAATGACGTCACATCCACGTCCACTAGACGCCTACTACGGCTTCAGTGACTCCATTGCAGCGGAACGAGAAATTGTTGATCACAGACGTTACAAGTGCAAGGAAATACAATACTACGTGTATTCGTCATTGCCAACCATCGCGGTCATCACGCCAGTTCACAATGATCGAAGATCTGCCCACGCTCGTGCGGAACGTGTTCTCGATTCTACTCCGGACGCCAAATCGACGTCATACTGGTAGACGATAACAGCACGGTCTCGTACTTAGGACATGGTCTTGAGGACTATTTGCGACTTCTGGGTCTAGCGGAACAAGAAACGCGAGGGGCTCGTAAGGTTAAGCTTATACGGAGCTAGCGTTGCCAGGGGCGGTGTTCTTGTGTTCCTCGACGCGCACACGGAAGTGGGTCCTGGTTCGGCATAGCCAATCAAATGTTGTTGTTCAACCGGCTGTTCCCAGTATCGATGGAGAAATGTTGGTGTTCAGAACCGCTGATGACGTCACATTCCGGGGAGGATTTGGATGGGATTGAAGGTGAGGATTTATTGTTTTCTACAATCCCAAATTAATTAGTGCCATAATGGCGGGTGATATAGCTATGGCACTGGTAGATCGTCGGACAAATGGCCCGGCATCAATGTGTTCAGAAGTTACATTTCCGACATTGTCACGATAGGATGCGCGGTCTGCTGCCATATGGTGTTCCCATGGAATGGATCAGTACCAGCCGGTTTACTGCAACACTTGGGTGGTTTGTTGAATTGCGGTTTGAGCCACTTTCAAGACCAAACGTTCTACCATTGCGCTATCATAAACCGTGATGTGAACAAAATAATCTTGACGGCTAACTGTAACTGTAGATGAACCCACGAGAAGAGGTATATTTTCACCTTAATTTATAGCGATACTATTTAAAGGTAAATGGAATGGTATCTGGTTTCTTTAGATACACCTCGGTTCTTCCTACCACCATACCTCCGCAAATCGCGCGTCTTCACAGTCGACCGAATTCGAGCAGGACGTACACGTGTATACGAAGTATTCCAGCCGTGATATGTGTGAAATAATTTTGAAAGCGATGCCAAACTGGCAGTATATAATTGATGTATAAATTATGCACTGCGACAGTGTAATCTCCGGATGTATTGTTATATACTCAACAAAACCAATTAAGGGTCAGTTGCGTTTTTGGACAAACATTAATTTAGCTTATTATTTTAACAACGCATTATTTCCAATGCATAGAGGCTCCAGGGACTCTTCAAGAACTTGCAGACGCATTGGAAGAAGAATGACACCCGATTCCTCATACTGAGTTCCAAAATCTGGTGAAAAGCCTCACCACAAAATATCTGTCCGGCCCTTCATTTATTTTGTTGAGTATACAATGAGGTATCTATATCATGATCATTAGTAACTGGTTTTACACGATTGCGGTATATTAATCGCATGCATGTAAATATCCATGAAAAGACAACAGATTCGTAACTTACATATTAACAAGTCAGTAATACACAACATATATTCAATATGAATACCGCATCTTGTACAATGAACACAGTATAATTTCAATCTCGACATAAAAACAAAATAAAGTTATGCAAGTTTGTTTTTCAATGGCCGTTGATAATACATGCGTTTGAGTGACCTTGAAAACCCCCATCTTTGTTCTTTTCAATATGGATGCCTACACGTTAAGAATTAATGTATTCAATGAATAGTTCATTCTTTGAAAATACCACACCGGTGTATGCACCCAGATTATTTTTTTCCCCGAACACGTTACAATTTGGTTTGATTGCACTGCAAAACATTTCATAGAATCAGTCTTCGAGAGGTAAATGGTAGATATGTAAGACACGTTACATGTTTATTGAGGATCACTGAATCAGCACATTGTTTTTAAAATGCATATTCCGGGCCAATGTTGATGCTCATGTAGAATAAATAACAATGTCATCCATAATACATGATTTCGCAAAGAATGTTGAATTTCTGCGAACCACGTTGGTTACACCTGCTTTAGAAATTCATGGTCAGTTTTCATGATAAATGCACGTGAACGACCTTTGACCCATTTTCGGTGCAGCCGCCTGGTGAAGATCAGATCTGCTAAGCTTCAAGCAATACTCGACCAAACCGGAAGTGCTGTCCTCCGGGAACTGCCCATTGGCTAACTGCGTAAGGTCACCGGTCTTTGACATAGAGTGGTCTCCCTTATTCTGTAAACTTCTGGTACCGGAAATATTCAGAGAAGAATCGACATCCATTTCCGTATCCGGTGCCAATGAATTTGATTTAGATTTAAGCCAGTCTGTTGGGTGCTTGGATGGATGCTTCAATGCCGTCTGCTCAATTAAATGTTTGATTCTGCGTTGATGCGATACCTGGCCAAGTGACATGGGGTCACAGCAGCCAATCATCTGGCAATCTGAGTCTTCCGACTTGAAGAATGACAGTCGTAATGGCCGCCGTTTTGCTCTCATCGGACGTTTGTTGATTCCACGGAGATACTCCAGCTTCTCCCGCCAAGTTAATCCGTCAAGCGTTCGCGGAGGTAAGATCACCTACAAAATAAAACTTGGGATTAGCGTCATGAAAATTATTAACTTAATTTTTTTAGAACATTTCCCTTGACATTAGATCGATGAGATGGTCTAACTGAAAAGCATATTTTAAGTCATATTGAATTAAATTTAATTATATTATAATCGTTGTAATCAATTTTAACTGGCTATATAGGGTACTTTAACATGTTGTTACTGTTATACTACTACTACTACAACCACCACCACCGCTACCAATGTTCTTCTAGATCACGTGACTAATTCTTAGTTACGGATCACGTGACTAATTCTTAGTTACGTGTTTGACCGATGGAGTACGTGTGCATTGCCTGTGGAGCTGAGGGTGATCATTGTGCTTTACTATTAAATGTGAGGTGGATCATACAGTGATCGAATGATAATATTAAATGTTGAAATTCTCAAAATGCATCTTCTAAGATCTCCCAGCTAGCAACGCCTGCCAGCGTCGTAATACGACGTCGTTCCGACGTGAGATTCTTTTTATGGACAAAAGTCCGTCTCGGATTCCGACGTCGGCTTGCTATCTGGGCTAGGCACAGTGCTTAATTAACCATGCGCCACTAGGAGACATCCAGTAGCGTATGAAATAACAGTTACTGAGCCCTTGTCTAGATCGTTCTCATCGATTCTGAAATTCTAAAAGTTAGTATGGCAATACCTATATCAGTGCTTGCATGTGACATGCGGTAAGTATATTGCATATAATATCACAGAATATCGCTATATACATAAGGTACGCTTTGGGATAAACGTAAAAGTGCCATATACTGTGCACCATTAAGTATTAGATTGTGTATGTTCTGTATATTACAGTCAGTAGTCAACCGGATGTATATTAACATGACACTAGTGCAACATAAATTCTCTTCTGCCATGCATTTCATGAAAGGGTCGTACTATATAGGCGAGGTTCCTTTGGCCTGTGCGAAATGTTCGGAGCACTCCGAACAGACAAACACCTTACTGGGATGAAGTAACATGTCTGTCTGAGAATACTTCGCGCAGCTCAGAGGAACGGGCCATAGTCCGGGCGTTAATCAGGTCATGCGCCATGCCTTTACTAGAGCAAGAAGTGACGTAAACCACACCCGAACTACCAGTACGACATTTTCGTGAAGTGTTGAAACAAACAGACCGTGCAACTAACTGGATACTAAACGATACCGCTCTTTTGTTATGGTACACGCCTTGTTGGGATATATTTTCTATTGTGATGTATTCAGTATTGGTTGGTACCCGTCTTCGGTAGCACAGCACATTGGAAAAACCTGTGTTCCACGAACGTCACATAGGAACCAATCAACATTGGCACACGCTGGCATACCTCCCAGTGAAAAGAGGTGTATATGCTAGACGAGTAATGTAGCAGCGTGGAATATATCCCGTGTGTTACGTACGATGGCCATACGAGGTTTGACTCGTATTAGTTGCGCTGGACATAGATTTGCATGCATTAGAAGACAATGTATTAAAACACAATAATCTGCACGCTGTTAGTGGTTGCCATGAAAACGTCACACTGCGAGTCCAATATAGCGAGCGCTCGCGAGGTAAGATTCACGAGTAGGCCTATACCGCTAGATGGTGACTAGTTATCGTTGCAACAGAATTTCCATCATAAATAAATCTAACGTGCATGAATCTTAACTAGTATCCTTAAAAATGTTAAGCCCCAAATCTATCTTTATCTTTATGTATAATTAATTTATTTTACGAAGATAAATGTGTTTGTCTGCTCAATCAAATTAAATTGAAATCTTCGTTCTTTCCGCTACTTTTAGGTCAACCCGAGTATTGGAAACGAGCAAAGACCATATTTCAACTAAATTGAACATCGCTGTTTCTATAATACATGTAGGGCCGGTATACATTGTTTCGCGTAGCATTAAATGTTGGATTATTTTCTGAAAGAAATCAAAAGATAAAAGCGGTGATCACACACACACACACACACACACGCACACACCGGTGGATTCATTAGCAAATTCGTTATAAATTAGTCGTGCGCGGTGTTAGAAACGTTTGGTATTTGCTTTGCGTTATATTTACTTTGTTATGGGATCATAACGTGTAGCTAAGCTGACGTAGGCGCGTCCATGGGCATCAAACCACATCTGAAAACAATGCACATCAAACATCTGCATTAAGGCACTCTGTCGACTACATAATAAGTAGTATTAAGTATATATCCACATTTATCGCAATAGCTATTAGAAACACGTCTTTAAAAGAAGCATACAAAAACACATTGTCATCTTCGTGAAGAAACACGGTGCGTGAATGAGCCCAGCCTTAAACTCCAGCCAGTAGCCTACCTAACATCCGTCAACTGCATTTGATGGATGTTAAGTAGGCACAATGGTCTGCGTTTCGAGGATGGAATGAACCAAATGCGTGGTTACTGTACAGCAAAACACATAACGAGGAAAACAAGTGTTAAGTGCATCGAATACTGTATATAAATGTGTGTATGGTGATCATTGTGGAGCAAATTGATAAAGAATGTCAGACTTAGACTGTGTTACCCTTGAACATCGAACTGAGGTACGTATACGTCATCTAATCAACATCCTCGAAACATCCGTCTGATTGTTATTAATATATCAAACAGATATTCATTCAAACCTCGCCGGCTAAAACCGAAGCTACAGAGAAGGATTTGACGGATGTTAAGTAGGCATAATTAATGTCTGTGTTTCGAGGATGTCTAAACGAATGCGCACTCTCACACATACACACGTAATTCTGTTCTACCCTGAACGTAAGCACACGCGCGCGCACACACACACACACACACACGTACACAGATTGACACAAACATGCAGTGACACACAAACACACACTCTCTATCCCCTCTCTCTCTCTCTCGCTCGCATATATAATAATGGCCTACTTTTATCTCTTGCGCTCATAGCCAAATTGTATTAGTAACATGAATATCAAATGATAATAAAAAATATAACATTAGGCTACATAAATACAAGTGAATATACCAATATAGGTTGTTATACATGATTATAAATGAAATCTCCATTTACACACCGGTTCACACTGTGAGTAAGAAATCAACTGCAAAACTGTTATTACGCCTCGTGATTATATCTACCCCCGACGCAATTGGTGGAGCATGGAATCGTTTCCGGGAAAGTTCATCAATGTCCGGTATCCGAGTCTCTTGGTCCGTCATCACCAGCTCTGCGAGGTTCTTAAGGTTAAGGTCGTTGTCCACGTACCACTTCCGGCTACGACCACTTCCGGCCTGACCGCGCAACGGGCTGTTCTTGTTCCAGAATTTATAATACGGCAAACACGATTCACCGTTCGTTCCTTCTTCTTGTTCGAATCCAACGACACCAAATTCTGGAGGAAGAATATCAATTTCTTCCAATTGCCCTGCTGACCCTTGGCGGAATAAGCATCCGTTCGACTGGCTGAATTTCTTATTAGGCGTCCGCACTTTATTTAATGTCTTCTTGTCCTTAGTGTCCCCAAAACACAGAGTGCTATGGCTTCTCCCTTTAGATGCCAGCTTCTGGACCTTCAACACCGGTTCCTTGTCAGCCTTATCCTCCCCCAGTACTTCCGACGGCTCGCTACGAGCGCCACAACCTCTGCCCTTTTTACCAACCGGATACAAGGGAGGGAACTCGTCCCTTCCGGCTTTCGTTTTGGCTCTCGTACCGGACGGCTTGACGTTGGCAGAACGAGCCTGCTTGAACGGTCCGTTGATCCCGGCATCTTTGTCCCTGCCTTTGACGGGCTGTCGCTCGAAAGCAGACTTCTGCGGGTTCCACATCATGGAGGTGTTTCCGGTGGCGATAATGGGGGCGGATGTTGGGGCGGGGACGATGACCGGTTCCGGTGGGAAGATGTGGTATGTACACGACGGTTCCAGCCTGCTTGTGGGTTTTAATAAAGCTAGGGTGTCACCACCCAAACAAGTCGTAGATAGTCGACCGAATGTGTCACTGATTTCTGAGGCCGGCGTCGTCGCTTCAAAGTCATCGCCATCTGTCTAATTGCAATCGGATCAAATACATTTTTGTTCGTTTCATAGGGTAAAACAAACGCGACATCAACGCTGAACTATAGGCCTAATACTGCATTCCTAGGAATTGTTTCTCGAATCTATTCATACAACGATACACATGTATAATAGATCGCTACGAGAGCGCAACGGTCTCGCAGAGTATATGAGGGCTTCGAGAAACGATATCCTACACTTAAGAAAGCCGCCATCAGTAACGTAAAACCCATATATTAATGTCTACATTCTACATATAATCTGTAGAATTTTACATAAAGTTAATCACTGAAAAATAAATTGTGAATCATTAATTTATTTCAGCTTAATATACCACGGAATTTTCAACATCATACATACGTCACAATATAGTGTGGACATATGAATGTTTTACGTTAATGATGTCAGTTAACTGTGTTGGGCCTGCACAATATCACAGAATTGAGAAACATTAAAAAGGTAATTTGTAGTTATGGAGACCGGCAGCTCTTGTCGGAATTATTATTATACTTTATCTCGATCATTTATTGATATTTTTCAGCTTTTGTCCTATTGCGCCCAAAGTGCAAAGCACACCCAGTTAACTGTTATCAATATCCGTAGGAAACTATTACGAGAAAAATAGCAATCAAGTACGAGAATAATTTACTCGGTGAACAGGATGTTTCAATATACTGAAACATATTAAAAGTGCATTCAAGTACGAATGACTCGTGTCTATGTTTTAAATTAAAAGTGAGTCGAAAAACTTCTTTTAAAAATTATTTTTATCATTATTAACTGTCTGGAAAGAGTGTCTCATGAATGACCTATAGTCCTGCAGCAGAATGGAAAAAGTGTGTTTTAGGGTATATACGATGTTTTATTGTTGATTCTGGTTGATTTAGACCCTCCTCAACATATTTCAACCGAGTGACAAGCTGTCGCCCTTGAGCATTTTATTTTAAAGCCATAATTCACAAATTCATTTAGACAATTCTATTAAATAAAGTGGGTATGCAAATCTATATTCTGTCACAAAATTAAGGTATTTATATTCAGTTTTAGTGATACCATGAGCATACATAATTTATGTGGTGGCCATTTTGAATTATGGCTTTACGACGAATTGCTCAGGGATGACAGCTTGTTGTCCGGCTGAAATATGCCCAGGAGGTCCCAATCAACCAGACAGATAAATATTACATCTATATACCCTAACACTGTATAAAACACACCCAAATCAATATATCAGCAGCGGCCATGTTTTTCTCTCTCTTTTTCTCAATGGTGACAGCTTGTCATTGGCTGAAATGTGTTCAGGATGGCCCAATCAACACTATCAATAATATATTCTATAAACCCTAAAGGTATGTAAAACACATGCAAATCACTATTTCAATAGCGGCCATTTTGAATTACGGCTTTAAAAAAAAATCGCTCAAGGGTGGCAACTTGTCACCCAGCTAAAAAAAATTCAGGATGGTCCAATAATCCACAAACAGGAATAAAACTTTGTATATACCCTAAAACAGGCTTGACCCCCAAATCCCAGTTCTGTTGCGGGACTACTACAAATAATATAGTTCCTCCAGTAACGAGTATCATAAATAGTCCGAGTGTAAATTCCAAAGGTTTATAAAGTAAGAATGTTAACAAAACGCATCCCTCCGCGGTTAATCGGCAGAATTTGATTGCCTAATGAGGAACCATATTGTAGTAATATAATGCCCTTATGAAATAGTACCACATTTAAATATAACAATGATGATGCCGTTTCAGAACACGTGACATGGAGACGAAATAAACCCACTAAAACATAGAAGAGATCATCCTCCAAGACACAGGTCCGGTGCTTCCTTAACTATAACAGTCACCGAGTATGCGTCTTGAGAATAAGCAATAGCATGGCTCCAACCATTGGTATAAGGAATATATGGCGATATAGGTTAGCTATAGTACTTGTCAAAGACATTTTGTGGCAAAGCTTTCGAATGTTTATAATTTTTTTAACTTTTTGTTCTCGAACTTATTAAATTATTTTTCCAAAAAAGTTCCCAAATCACTATAAATAATCTAAAACATTGCCGAGGACATAGTCCAAAGGTTTACACAGTGAACATGCAGCTAATAATATTGAGCATCTTAAACTGAGCATGTAAGACACTCGGGTCATTCCTGAAAATAAAATTATCGAAGCCATTATATAAGCCATTATAAATAATCTAAAACATTGCCGAGGACAAAGTGCAAAGGTTTATACAGTGAACATGCAGATAGAAAACAAATAAAGTTTTAAAAGCATTTTTTTTTAAAATCCAAAACATTGCCACGAAACGTCTTTGACAAGGACCAAGTCATCCTCGAAACACCTGCCATTATCACAGGCGAGAACCGCATCCGGGTAATTGTAGTTACCCACATCCAAGGTGGCGGAAGCAACAAATGACCGGTGTGAATTCTCAGGTTTAACGGTTAATTGTACATATCTATTTACCGAAACTTCAAGATATATATAAAATATGAATTTTTGAATCGTAAAGGTTTGGAAAAAAGCATTTGGGAATGAGATATCGAGCATCGAAAATCGCGTGTGATGCGGG
>JAUTBT010033568.1:0-18402 GCA_032361225.1 Lepetodrilus schrolli | reverse complement strand
TATTGATAGGATGCGATGTCTGTAGAGTGGCAATGCAGTTATCATCCTTGGTCTTGTCAGTACCAGCCCATGCTCGCCGGTTTACTGCAACATTCAGCGCTACGGATGTTGCTGGTTTCCTTCTGCCTTAAACTGACAAGCCGTGATATAAGTGAAATAATTTTGAGAGCGGCTCTAAACCCCAATTCAAACAATAAAAATGGTAAAATATTATATGTTTGAGTATCGTTTCTCGAAACTCGTACATACACACACCATCGTCTTCTCAGTTGTTGTTTAATAATAATGTTAACTGTAATAATACTAATTAAGAGACCATTTCGTTCTCGTAGCGATCTCTTGTATATGACGATCGGGCACGTACAGCGCTATGCTCTAATACTGGATACGAGAAGTACGACCAGCAATACTCGGATATCCATTGTTCCCTCGGCAAAAATAACATGAATAAATGTGTCCAATATTCCTTCCCTTTATGGTAAATCCTTGCTGCATACATTTGTAATTAAAAGAAAGTGCTTTAAAATTATTGCATACAATGTTTTGCAATGAATATAATATAAAGTGATGTAAATAGCTAACCTAAAAGTTTTCAATGAACACACATTGCCATTAGCATCCAGATTCGTGTTAACCCTCTCCCTGCTGGATTAGGCCCAGACAATGCCCTCCGGTTGCCTGCCGCATGGAGAGAGTTAAAGCAAATGTTTGCAATGCAATGGACGTAGCATAACAACAACAGAAGCCAAACGAAACCAAACGCCAAAGGGTATAATGTTTCAAATTTATTGTATTTTTTATATTTATTTTGTTAATCATTGGTACTTGATATAAATGAGGTTTCCATTGGGTGACTCGTTGACGGCAAGTTTATGCTTAAAGCGATGTGCATAATTATCTTGTAACGAAAATCAAACACCATCTTTCCAAGCATCTTTAATAACATTCAAGAAGAGAAAGAAATAACAACAACAAAAAACAGCGAAAAGGAAATTATGTTTCACCGACTGTCAACTGATGAAAGTTAGCAGTGACAACCATCAATATTATGGTTTACAAATGATCTAATTTCTTCTCCGGATATCCGTAAACGCACATGGCATGACATCAAACTAAAGCAGAAGTAAGAAACTTGAAATTGGCGTTACATGATCTTGGCAGCTGTCAGCTGTGCCATAACATGGAAAAAGTTGAGAGAAAGCAAGCGGAATTTGATAACCAAGTCTAACTAGTTTTGAAAGTGCGTATGGCGCAATGCCGTTATAGATCATGGTATCCTTTCACGAAGCTCTCTTATCCACTAAGAGACCATAACGCTCTCTTTTCCGAGTGTTAATGCACTGCAAAGAGAGCGTTATGGTTACTTAGCAAATAAGAGAGCTTTGTGAAAGGACACCCAGGTCTACATGAACTTCACATTGATCAGCTTTGAGAACAGCATGATATATTTGTAAGCTGTAAACAAGTATTCATAAGTGCATTTTTAGATTCCATATAAATCACTCTTTAATTCAATTTGGATATATGTATTTTGAATTGTGCCCTTTTGATACAAATACAAATAAGTAAAACATGCCCTAAATAATGTGTCAATGTTCACATTGACGGGTAAATATCTAATTCATATTTTTTGCTGACCCATGCCCCGGTAAACTGAGCAATATTGTTACAAATTGTGATTCAGTACCCAGATTGTTCTCACTCGGCGTCCCCTGAGCACGTAATTGCATCGGGAAGGAATGGCTAGCATCGTTATGAGTCGCCCCTGGTTCATGAAGTTGGCGGCGACTTGGGGACAGACATTGTCGCTCCCATGATATACGCTTGCACATGAAGAATGTCGTTGTCGGACCTTAGCTAATAACACATTAATTTGTATGTTGCCATTGATTAAATGACAGCCGTTGACATAGCGCAAATGTATATCTGATAGGTTAACCAAGCACACCCGGCTTGGTTCCGTGGTGTATGCGTATTTCTAATAGGGGCATTTTCCCCAATGTAATATCATTCGCAGACTTCGTCTCAGCTTTCAAAGCTATGGTTGTAGTAGGGTTTGCTTGGAAGAAACATTGCGTACGGGCAGATTTGTATATCGATATTCCATACGTCCTGTGCTGGATTACTTGTCAAGATGTATTACACATAGTGCCGTCCAAGATGTACTATATTACACATAATATACAGTCGGACCTATCAGGCACTGTGGCATGCGAAAGGGTAGAGCAGTACATTTGGGAAAATGTATACTCAGCTGTCTGGAATATGTGTAATTTGTCATCAAACTGGTTGCGTTAAACAATATATTGATCACGTCCAGGCTATTTTCCCCACCGATAGGGTGATATTTGAGAAGACTGTACTTTATTGCGTGTCGATTAATATTTCTATATAAAATGCCAGCTGAACTATTACATATACTAATACTGAAAATTGACCCGCGAGATTACTAGAATTGCTGGTGATAATCCCCACTATAGCAAATAGTGGATTAGCGATGTTATTTAAGATGTCCATTTCAATGTCATTAAGATTAACAATATTGTGGCATTGAAATGCACCTGCCATCATTGATATATCAATTCTATTATGAACTTTGTTGGAAGCTACGTTTAGTAGAAAAACAGATGCCATTATCATGTTTTCAATATTTATGCATTCAGAACTGCCAATAGATTTTTTTTTAAATCATATAGTTTGGATCATTAGGTACTACAAATATACGATGAATGAAATATTGATCACTATAATTTTGATGATTACGTTCCGACTTTAAAGATTCATAATTTTTTTTTATAAAAACCTACATCGTAGTTTCTCAGTTACGAATGGTTTAAACAAAGTCATACATACACACACAGCAGATTCAGGTGTACGTAGTAATCTATAATCCGCATTACATCACTTAGAAACGTTCTGTTTTAGAGTGCATTCCAAACTGGTGTCAACGTACGAGAGCGCTTCCACTCGCCGCTTCCGGTTGGGAAGAGTTGACAACATCCGGGCAAACTCGATGGCGGTCTTGGAATGGTCCAAGGCCATGATCGGAGAACGCGAGTGCTCTGTACGTATAGTATGCATCATTAGAACACGAAAATTAATTTTCTTAATATATTATATGCGAAATCTAATGGAAATTATGTCCCTAGGTAACGTGACTTTTTTTCAAGTGCGATTTCATGCTTAACTCAAAGATATGGGTTGAATAATAATAAATAATAATGTGAACATTTATCTTGCGCCAAATCCACGCTCGAAAGCATGTTCATAGCGCTACATTATTACACCGGTCAATGGGTCTGTGTGCACTAAATTTTCCTCTCAACTCCCTGGGGAGTATACAACCCAATCTCCCGTTCAAAGCGCTACAAGGTTAGACTCAAAAAGGTTTCGTAACTTTGGGGCCTTATTTGGTAGGTACTTGTATGTTTTCACAACGTAAATCTTTGGTATGTGTATTTTAGGTTACCTCGAATACACAGCAATTAGAGATATAGTTTTAAACAATAGAATAAGAATATGAAGAAAAGTAACCAATGTATATATTTTTAACGGTTGTTTCAAAACAAAATTGCATAACATCCATTAAATTTTAATTGACTATTGTAGTCTTGATAATGGCATATTTGGAATGTTATATAATACGTCTGCCATTGCAGAATGAAGACAAGTATTGGCTGTTCAAACGCGCATTGAAGTGGCAAGCTGACTACATGACGGATGTAGGTATTTTTATAGCATATAGTTTAGCCGTGTGTATTTAATAGAACATATTTAGTCGTGTTCATGTTTTAATAATAAGCATATTTATAACGCGAAAAATACACTCTCGAAAACATGCTCAAAGCGCTACGTGTTATTACCTGTATCTCAGACTATGAATCATTGTACACTCATGTGTCATTCTCAATTCCTTGCGGAGTATGCAACCAGAACTTCCGTTTTTATCGCACTTGTTTAAATAGTGTATATTTAATTGGTATGTCAGTCCAAGACGAAAAGGTTTCTACTTTTGGTTCCGTCCGGGCCTATGTCACTCTCTACATTTAAGAAGTTTCAAATGCAGGCATTGGTTGGATACAATTCCTTGTATATGCCTAGAAGATGGCGTTACATGTTTTGTACATTAATATTGTTGATCCGCAATCGTAGCTGAATGGGGTTAACACTGTACTAAATCAAGAGGTTCTTCACTCAGTAAAAACAAAAACGAAAAGAAACAAAACACGACGTTTAATTTAATTTATTTCGACATGGAGGTTGTTACGTCAATGAATATGTCCCAACGAATTAATCACGGTCTAATTCTCGGTCAAGATATTATTTCAAACCGCACGACATTCACTTGGAGGTTAGTTTGCAATCGATTGCTGAACAGCCACGCGAACAGCGATTTTTGCCATTTTAATTAGATGATTTAGTGTTGCGTTCTCGTATAAACTTCGATTTCCGAACTTGTCTGAGTCGCATCTGAACACGAGTGGTCGAAAACTAGGTGGTCAACATGGAAAGGATGCGTTCTCGGTAATTTCCGTAACGGATACTACAAAAGTTAACAATGACAAAACCTCGATGAACGTCTCATGAGGCAAATAGGCATCGGCTTCTGAGGAATTACAATCAATGTCGTCAACGGAATCTGATACGCAAGACACATGTCAATGACCATGACCTTTGATAATTTTCGGGTCAGTTTTATACAGTATACTATCGTGTAACAAGCCAACATTACGTTCAAAAATTAAAATCTGCGCACGTGATACTGTCATTGTGAATGATTCGCTATGTAATAGCAATAAATATTTATTATTATATTTTTTCAATTACTATTTGCATTTTCTTGTAATAAAATAATTGATTATTATTATTATTTATTTATTATTTATTATTAATTATTAATGTTATTAATGTTATTATTATTTTTATTATTATTATTATTTGAAGTACCGGTATTACGTGAACATATTACTATACTATTTCCTCTCGTAGCGAATGCATGAGGTTTTAGTACAAACTTAGCATTAATTATACTTGTGAATTTCTATGGGTATTACCATTAATGGACATTTTCCTTCGGAATTTCACGCACATATTTATTATTTTGCAAATGTGTGATGTTGCCACGAGAAAAAATATATAATAGGTTTAGGTGTACTATACCAAAATAGTTCGCATGGCTTAATACGATTTGATTCAGGAAGAGTCTGCAAAGTTTACACTGTCAAATATTCATATATAACATTTACATTAATGGTAAAATACATTTGCATTTTGATTTACTTAAATGCCGTAACTATATTTGTAGGCGAATCGCAGAAATATCGTGGCTGTCTCGGCGTTGCTCAGTGTATATGGAGCGGTTTCATGTTCAATTATTCATCCATTATTCTTTGAATATTGTATTACTTGACGGTGACCGTACGCGTTAAATAGATTCCTGCACTCGTTGGTGTTAACGTCCAATACATGCTGTTGAATGTTTAGGCTATTGGAAGCTGTATATTGTATATTGATAGTGCAGTTAGGACGTCGGGTATATGTTCTATGCCGTGGAGAGTAATTTCATGTGACGAAGAAGATTTGATACCGTGCAAATATGTGTCTTTATATATTCCTTATCTGACTCGCTCTCTGTTCTGTGGCAATGCAGTTATCATCATTGGTGCGACAATACCAGCCGGTGCTCGCAGGTTTACTGCAACATTAAGCGCTACGGATGTCGCGCGTTTTCTCCTGCCCTAAACTGACGAGCCGTGGTATAAGTGAAATAATCTGGAAAGCGGCTCTAAACCCTAATTCAAAGAGAGACAAAAGGAGAAAAACAAAAGAACTATACCTTTATGTTCGTTGGTTCATATGTATTAACCGGTGTTAATGGTTAGTACCTACCATATACTTGCTATACCACTGAGTATACTGGCCGATAAAAAAAAAAGACGATAGTTCCCCCCCAAAAAAAAATATATTATTTTTTAAATCTAAATAATTACAGAAAAATCAAATCGTATATCGCTTAATCTAATAATATTAAATAATTGTATGTTGGCTACTGCCTTGGGGTTCCGGCATCAATGTTCGCGGAAGTTACATCTCCTACTTGATCATAATAGAATGCATAACGGTATATCTGCTCTGTGGCAGTGCAGCTACCATCCTTTGTTCATCAGCACTAGCCGGTACTCGCAGGTTTACCGGAATACTCCGCGCCCCAGGTGTTGAAGGTTTACTCCGGTCGTAAACTGACAGGCAATGAGATGAGCAACATAATCTTCAAATCAAATCGGCTTTAAAACCCTACTGCAAACCTACAAAAAAACACACATGTAAATTGGTTAACGCTGCGAGCATGTCCTGGTGCATCGAAGACCTCGATCTATATTAATCTAGGTATTATTATTTATGAAAGATTATATGTGCTACTTTCTTGAACTTGAAGTTCCGATGAATCTTCAAAAAAGATATGTATGTATGCATGCTTACATTTCTACCAGTAAGCGTTAGAGTGAACTATTAGCACTTGGTTAGTCTCACAGGAATATCACGACTGCATGATGTATCTGTGGACTGTTCCAGACCATCCTTGGTCACGGGATTGACTGCCACCTTCTGGGACTCAGGGAATGCGCGGTGGAGGCGTGTATTCCAGTTCCGGGGATGTTTAAGGACGACGGCTTCCGTCTGGCAAACCAGTTTACTCTCTCCACCAGTCAGGTGAGCGTCAGCAGTTGAAAAGCTCGAGGCTGCAGTTCTGCGTAGTAGTAGTTGCTACAGATGTAGTAGTAGACTTTGTGGCCGCAGTAGTAGTAGCAGTAGTAGTAGTAGGCCGCAGTAGTAGTAGTAGTAGTAGTAGTAGTAGTAGTGGTGGTGGTGGTAGAAGTAGTAGTATAAATCATAGAGAGCTTTAGTTTTCCAACGTTCAACTTCATACACGAGAATTCATGCTTATTATGTCACATAATGTTGTTGACCATGTGATAGTTGACAGGGTTGCCCACGTCGAAGTGTAAATTAAAACGTCCACGTGAATAATATCACTAAAATATGTAATACGCAGGAATTCTCTCGTTTGAAGGAAAACGTGGTACAAGTAACGGTCTCTATTAATCCTATACTACTACTATCTCTATAGACACATTCTCGCCATTCATATATATACACTACGTTGTTTCAGGTGCCGACAACCGATGACTCCTTCGTGTGCTACGGCCCCGTGGTGCCCGACGGATACGGAGTCTGTTACAACCCTCAGCCCGACAGCATCCTCGTGTGTGTCACCGCCTTCAACAGCAGCGACCACACCGACTCCGCGTTCTTCGCCATGTCTCTGGAGAGCAGCTTCCTTCAGATGAAGGAGCTCTGTCTAAAGGCCAAACAGTTCGACAGCAGCACTCCGCCGTTATGACGAACATCTAGTCTACAGTGTAAACTGTAGATAGTGTAGATAGGACAGTGATATACACATAGGCTTAACCGAACGAAGACGTCCTCTGAAACATGTGGCCATTGTCTACTTAAACATCCATCAATGACTGTTGTATGTAGCGACCACGATATAGTGTGTTCTAAATTGATACTAGTATATAAATCATGGGCTGATTCAAATGGATGCGGGGCGGGCCGGACACTCGCCACCTTCCCTTAAAAAGGTATTTAATTATATTATTTTGGATGGGTTTTTTCTTACATTTATTTAATGTATCTTTATTTAACGAATTGTGTTTGAACCCGTTCAAAATTAGCTTTAGGAACAAACACTAGTCTAGCTACATTTTAGTAAGTAGAACCACTAATTGAAGTCGTGCTTCGCCTGCCGTGTTGTCATATCAACAATATTAATAAGTATTTCTGATTGGCTGACATTTTAATTTTTATTCATCCGTGACACGCAGATCAAAAACGGAGGAAAGTAGTCCGTAGATTACCCAAGGCCCTTTTTGCGGATGTTAAGTATATGCAATCATCGTGTGTTTCATGGGATGAACCGAAGACTGTGAATCGTCTAATTTTCGGAATATTTGTATTTTGGACTGGATATATTGTTTCGCCGTAACAGACACATTTATATATTGTATAACCCAACATAGCATGGTTTAATGAGCTCTTAATCTTGAAAGAAACCTTGTTGAATTCAGAGCGGAATACATTTTCGACGTGAAATAGACGAGTCTCCGTCTGGAATGACACAATTAGATTCCGTCTAGTAATTTGCCCTAGCTGGAACACGGTACATATACTACATGTGCAATATTCACTTCAGTGCGGTAGTAACACATAGGTTGTGATACACTATAATATAGACCTTCCTAGAAATGGTGCTAGTACCAAGTCTAAATTGTGTATATATTAACGGATGCATGTTGGACGACAGTAGTGTGTAATGCGATGTATAGATAGAAAGCAGGTTTACTGCAATATTCAGCGCTACAGCTGTTCCGGGTTTCCTCCTGCCATAAACTGACAAGCCATAATTGGTTTATAATTGGTTGGGCCTAGTTGCAAGCAACATAATATCATTTTCGAACTGTAGTTTCTCTGACGATCTGATACTAGTCGCGGAGAATCACAGCAAACAATAAAGTTAGGTGTCCTGTTTCAGGATCCTAACATAACCATAACAGCATCCTGGCAGGACACGTTAACCTCGGGTGTCCTGGTTTATTTTTGAGCATTCACGTTAGGTCCTGACCGGATACATAATCGGGCACCTAACGTGTTTTTGCTGTGAATGTTTTCTAATGATAGTTCAACTTTAAAATTAAGGTTCTGCTTATTAATAAATACGCATCATGGTAGACGACAATCGTCTAAAATATTTTTAATATGTTTTGCCTATTTTTCATTTGTATGAGTGACCGTTTTCTAAACTATCATTTTAGATGAATTTACTTATACGTTATGCAGATTTTCTGCTTTGTTTAAATTAAAATGTCTTTCATTTAGTTAATCAGTGATATTAATTAGTTCACTAGCATAGCTAGTTTACATATGGTTATTTCAGGATCGTATGGTGATATACTGCGTGATAAATATAGCGAAATAATCCCAAAATAGTCATTTGGTCTCCCGGTGCCTGTTCAAAAGAGTGCTCCCTGTGCTAGTGACAAGTTAAACTAGATTCCGTCTGTTCAGTTGGCACGTTTAATAGAGCGCAACGCAATAGTTTAGTAAAGCTCTCCTTTCTGAACAGGCATCCGATTGTGGAAGCCGAGCTCTGGGTGTGTGCGCGCGCGTGTGTGTGTGTGTTTTATGTCTATGAATGACGTCATGTAGCATACGATGCCCGTATTATTACATCTTCCATATCAGGCTATTAATCCAAGCGATAAAAGCTCGCTGGCAAGTCCTGTTTTCTTGTGTACACATTCCAATGTATTATTCAACCGAGTGATTCTGAAGAGTAGCATATCAGATAAGAAATTAATATGAACTGTGATAGATAAATCAAAGATTTTAAGAATAATTTGATATTACTGTTAGAATGTAATAATAATATGACGAGAATTGTTTTGAGTGGTTGATATATATGTGTAGGATCGTCCGCTTTTACATAGATCCTTGCCAGTTGTTAAACAGAATATGTTGTTGTTGTTGTTGGTTGTGTTGTTATGTTGTTAGATGCGCAATAAAGAAGTTAATATGATTATTAACGTTGTCTTGAGTATGTTTGCATACGATTTTACTAGCGTTGAAATGGTTTGCCGATGTGTCGACGATATTTTCCCAATTTAAATGCTTTTCTCAGTATATATTGAACACTATTCGGTGTGGCTCCAATAAGGCAGCTAAAATATTACAATCAATTTGCGTGATAGATGGATGCAATTATAAATTGCAATATCGTTATATAATTGCGTGTGACTGCGATAGTCATTGATGTGTTTATTCCAGAGGGCAAGATTGATAGCGACATAAAGGAAATATAAAATATTATACGGTGACAAAAACCGTTGAGCTACGACCATGTATTCTAAAATATCGTGTTTGTTTCCAATGGCATACTGTCGCGGACAATGAATTACGGCCCGCCATGGCGAAACGAGGTGTTCGTAACGGTTGATCACAGAATAGATCGCCCTAACGGGATTTTCAGGTTTAAAATGTACGTGGTGGATGTGCAAATATACTGTGATTTTACATATGCCAGTTTTTATTATTGGTCATATGTAATATAAAGAGCTATATTAGTAAGAATCCGAGCTTTCAGGCATGAAAACTCACGCAACCCCATCGAAATAACCCACTGCGGTATACATCAAACCGAGTAGAGTTGTCGGCTTCACGGGACTCCATTTTGTATATTTCACACCTCATGTCGGCCTGGCGGGCCTACCCCGTATTCACCCCTGCTCGTTCTGGGCCATTTCTGTGATTCATGTCTGCTCACAAGAACAGACTAATTAGTAACGCCCTTAGCAATCACTTCCAGAGGACGCTACATTCGCGGTATTGGTGAGAAATCCGTCTTGGTATGGATAACACAAAGAGCAATCCTGCTTTTCACTGGCTGCTTTTCCGTCAGAATAAAACAGTCTCCGAGGTGTCGAGCTCAACACTACTCCGTTTAATTTCTGAAAGCACTGTTAGGCATTTTAAGACGGATCGTACGACCCTTTGCACTGCAATTTAATAATCCCAGAGCTGGGGTCGCGATCGCTTCATGTGGGACAGAGGTGATCTTGGTCTTTCATCTATCATCGCATTGCTTCACGTGGGACAGAGGTGATCTTGGTCTTTCATCTTCATCGCATTGCTTCCGGAAGAGCACAGCGTTTTAACTATGACGTATGTTCTCGAGGTTATTGGAACCGTCCCAAGACATAGGTCGATTTTTAGAGGGGTTAATCAGTTCTTGGCATGTGTTCTTTACATTTGGCAGTTACAAAGTAGTCCTGTTTTCGAGAAATGACTGTAACGTGCTAAGTTGTTCGGCCTTTGTTAACCTCCCACCCCCCTACAGCCTTCCCCAGACAGACTGCGTCGTGTGAGGATAGGTTGATAATCCAAGTTTGACAATTGAAACAAACAAAAAAGAATATATTTCCAAATTGGCTGTGCTCTAGTTATAATACTCAACAGAATTACCTAAGGGCCAGTAGCCTTTTAAGACATTTAAAGTTAGTTTTAATACATATACTGCAGGCCCCAGTAGTACTTGTCAAAGACGTTTCGTGGCAATCTTTTCGATTATTAGTGATTTGTTTAAACATTTTGTTACGTGCCACTTTTTCAAGAAACAATGTAGAAAATCGAAAGAATTGCCACAACACGTCTTTGACAAGAACAACATGCTCCAGGTAATCTGCAGGAATTTTCAGATGCATTGGGAAAAGAAATACATCAGATTTATAAAACCGTGTTCCGACATTTGGTAGAAAGCTTCCCCATAAAATATCTTCCAGCCCTTAATGTATTTTGTTCAGTATAATATACACGTATGCGTACGTTTGACCAATATTATACTTCATTGACATCGACATTTAAAAAGGTTTGTATATACATGTATACTTTAGATCACCTAGCAAAGAGAGAGAATGCAGTCAACAAAAATATCTAGATTGTTTCAATCAATATCCTTTCCGAACTCGATACACTCAAAAAGAAACAGTTTCCCTATTACAACCAACCAACAAACAAATAATACTTGTATTTAATTAATAGTCGCGCGTGTTCACGCTAAAACATGCGCGCGTAGTACTCTTAATCAGACACGATACCATGTCATTCACGCTGCTATCGACCTGATGAACGTGATAGCTACATCACTTCTTCCTTCGAGAACAAATAGCTATTGCCGAAAATTAGCTTCTAAATTAGCTTAACGTCGAGCTGTAATCGTTCAAAATAAGCTTCTCTGAGCGTTAAGGGTCGTAAAACAAGCCCCAATATTGAACACAAGGCCTTAACGTTCGTGTCTATAGCCATTAGAGCTGATAAAGCTTTTCTATTATCTAGTTGTTAAGTACTCTATTTAATGACATTGGGTCATTGTACTGATTTCGTATAACTCGGTATTATGTTTTATATAGCGGCCTCTCGTTCACCCGGAAAGTGTCAACCAAAACTTACATTTGAGAAGTTTTAGGATTGGCCGAGACATTTTTACGAGTGTATATTAATCATAATGGAGTGTACAATTCATGGCAACACATTTAATGTCTATTGGTGAAACGAATCGGTTGTAAATTGGTTACCGTGAATACGTTCTCCGTTAGGTTTATTAATTTGAAATACAAGAATGAATCAGAATGAACGTTGTGGTACAGTAATACCTCCATAACACCAATGCCTATGAAACCGTGGGATTTGTGAAGATAATTGGATGCATGCATGTACAAATAAATAATAACAAAAATAATCAATTCCAGTTGACAATATAATCCCATAAAGTTGAAAGTACTGCAGTTAAAACCATGCATTTCGGATGTTCATTGCAAGTATCCATAATTTATACCGCCATTACTTGGCCATAAACAGAACCTTTCATGATACTAGAGTGTTGAAATTGTCCGAGAGGAGACAAAACCAAAGAACAGACTAAACACGCGAGCCGGGGACCTCATATACGAAACGGCATAGCCTAACTCCAATCTTAGCCATCGACTACTCACTCACCATTGCTAATAAGGTTGGTGCTAAGGTTACCCGAGAATTTCGCCGTTTTGTACAGGAGAGCACTGTAAAAGTGCCAAAGTGGCAGGCGGCGGGAAACCGTCAAGTCGTAATTCTCGTGAACTTGGTGCTGCCCGCAACTTCGCGGGTCGATGGGAAGGTTGTAACCGAAGTTTTTCTGGGGCTGAAAAAGGAACTCGTCAGGAATGATCTGCCTTGCGGGCCATTTCCATCGCGTGACGGACACTTTCTGTATAGGAGCTCAAGTGGTCCCTTTGGCATGGTTCGCGTGCCAGCCAAATTGATGACGCTTGATGATTTTACTGAGGACGATTTACAATGCCAGCGTGTGTGTATATCTTTGGGGTTTTTGTAATGGAAATACGATCACGCAAATCAAATCATTTTGACTGAAACACTAATATCCACGCCAGTCCCGGACTTCGTTTCACGAAAGGGTCGTATTATATATCGGTAGTCCAGGCGTAACTCCAACCGTACGTCATTTCTTGCTGTAGTAAACCATGGTGTACGTCTAGATTTTCGCCCGGACTACGGTACGACTCTCTCGTGAAACGCACATCAAAATCTCCTTATGAAAAGGGGAGACGCTTGCCAATGGTGTGGTCTACGGTGAAGTTTGAAGTTAAAGGGCAATGCCATACTGATTTATGACAATCCTCTCAAATTGGAAATAAACTAGTGTGTTCTGTCAATCGGAGTTGGTACACATATCATGCACGATGGCGAATTGGAAATTGCGTTTGGTGTAGTCAATGGCAAAGGTTGGAGTTACTGTAGAGTTACGCTGTTTCGTATATGAGATCCCCTGGGTGATCGGGAGATGTGTTTATGGTTTGTGGACAACACCCATGTCTTACGGCAAGAGCCATGAGCCACGGTTGATGCTGAAGGACGTTTGGAGGCATACCACCGTGTTCTTTCCTTATCATGCATAGTAAGGTTAATATACATAGAAATTACGAAAGTAAAGCCCGCTAATACTCTAACCTAAATCAACTGGAATACAATTTTAATTATTGTTTATTCAAGTAATGTTTATTAATTCATCTTCATCAGATAAATAACCCTTATTAAAGTCACTACACGCATTAAAACAGTGTTCTGATTGTTCTCTAGTGCATAGTATAGTGCTGTAACGTTATAATAATAATAATAATAGTAATAATAATCATAACAATAATAAGAATAGATTTTGAATCAAATAGATTTTTATCATCATAACATGTTTTCCGTGAACAGAAAAGATATACGTTAAACTATGCTCTACAAATGTTGTACATTATTGTGTTCAATGTTTCATGGAATCGACAGTATTATTATAGTATCAGAATGTCAGCACTAGACGTTGTTCAAGTAATCATCAAGCTCCAGATGTGATCACTCAGTGGTCAAGCAGAATTATAATGTTATGCCGATTGTATTTTCACTCAGGACAATATATAATGGCAATTAGGTATGATAATGCAATGAGGTAGGACCACGCAATGAAGTACAGCAATGCAATGAAGTAGGAAAATGCACGGATGTAGGATAATGCAATGAGGTATGGCAATGCAATGAGGTAGGAAAATGCAATGAGGTAGGACAACGCAATGAGGTAGGAGAATGCAATTAGGTAGGACAACGCAATGAGGTAGGACAATGCAATGAGGTAGGAGAATGTAATGAGGTAGGACAATGCAATTAGGTAGGACAATGCAATGAGGCAGGACAATGCAATTAGGTAGGACAATGCAATGAGGTAGGACAATGAAATTAGGTAGAAGAATGAAATGAGGTAGGAGAATGAAATTAGGTAGGACAATGCAATTATGTAGGACAATGCAATGAGGTAGGACAATGAAATTAGGTAGGACAATGCAATGAGGTAGGACAATGCAATGCAGTAGGTCATCGCAATGAGGTAGGATAATGAAATGAGGTAGGATAATGAAATGAGGTAGGAGAATGAAATGAGGTAGGATAATGCAATTAGGTAGGATAATTCAGTGAGGTAGGACAATGCATTGAGGTAGGGCAAATGGCGGTGAAGGTGTTGTTTTAGGTACCGATGCGGTCTACATTCAATTCCGTAAAGTCTGTATACTAGCATCTATTCGTCTGAGAAAAGCTGCCATGACTATAGATTCCAAGTAAAATTCAACGATTTCTATTTATTATATTTGGTTTGTATTCTTGCTGTATGACTTGAACAACGTCATCTCAGCATGACGACACTACTAGAAACAGTTTTAGTATTGATTTCTGAACGAAGTTGATACAATTTGCAATAGCGATATATGTAATTACAATTATGAATAACATTAATGTAAATATACCTTTCGTTTGAAATACCATTTTCAGGTTTACCATAGAAATCGGAGCTTACTACATCTTAACACTGATTATGTCTACAATCGATTCGAATCTATACGTGTCTACACTGCCACTGGCATGCTCGGCAATGTGCTGTTAAACATACATTACATAACATAACATTGCATACACCGGCAGAACATTTCTAAGCTAAATTCTGGCGTAACGTGAATTCCTGACAACCCAAACAGCATTATGTATCACTTATCCATGTGACAGAAAGAACACAAGTGAAAATACATTTGTGGACATATTGTTGTGTGCTCAGTACATTACTGCGGATAGTGATACAATTCAATACTTGTTCCATGTTATGCATTTTATTAAGCACGATTCATGCATCAGAGGGACGATTCCTGTCATTAGTTTTGCGATGCAGCAAGTCCGATTTCTCCGGTAGACGTCACACTTTGGTAATTACAAAGACATCAGTTCTTCTACTGTCGTTTCATTTACTCTAGAGCAATAGCGGGCAATTTTCCTTTTTGATTTGGCTTGGTATTGAGGGGTCTTTTTTCTGTACAGCAACGAGAACATGACTGCTTACTGCATGCCTTGTGCAGACATTTGTTTTGTTCGGCGTAGATTTTGTTGTAAAGGTAGACAACTCCCTTCTCTTCGTGTCTGACAAATTCTCCCAGAACGGAAGTCCTTCGTCGTTGATGTATATCCTCTATAACCTTCGGCGAGTATTTGAGAAGAATTGGATTTATATCGCACAGCGAAAGGGAATGGTAAACGCCGATCTGAAAAGATATAATACAAGTATAATATGGTGATTGGACAGACAATTGATTAGCAGCAATAATTACTTACTAGTAGAAGTAGTAACAGTAGAAGTAGTACAGTAGAAGTAATATCTATAACAAAAACATTACCAACAGTAGTAGTAGTAGTAGTAAGAGGATGAGCAGTAACAACAACAGTAATAACAACAACAGCAACAACAAGAAAAACAGTACTAGCAACAGCAGCAGCAACAAGAAGAAGAACAGTAATAGTAGTAGCAGCAGCAGCAACAACAATAATATCAACAGCATCAGCATCAACAACAGTAATAGCAACAGCTGAAGCAGCAGCAACAACATTAATAAAAACACCAGCAGCAACAACATCAGCAACTACAACAGTAACAGCAACAGAAGCAGTGGCAACAACAATAACAAGTTATCATCAGTACTACCGTTCTCTCTGTTTCAATGAATTTTGGCAGAACCAGAGGCATGGTATTTTTGCCTTTCAACTTGTATGCTTTCCCAAGAATGTTACTCGCCACCAGATCATCTTCAGGAATCTTGGTTTTGGCATCGCCTTCTTTCTCTAGCTGTTTTAGCCGAATCCGCATTTCATCGACCTTTGCCTGCCGTAAAACCTTCATTGCTTTCTCCCAGCGTGGTGTCTTCCCACCGTTGAGGACTCTCAACGTTAGAGCCGAGCCCGACCTCTTCAGTTCATCCGGGAAAGTCTTAACAATCCTTTCTGGTAGAACCTTCTTATCCAATTGCGTCCAGCCTTCGCCGAATGTCCCGATGTACCGCCCGCATATCGTCCACAGTCTCACCGAGCAGTCCATGCTGCCCGTGACGAGGAGCTTCCGCTCGTTGATGAAGTCTAGACTCGTTATAGACATGGCATGTGCTCGAAACGAGTTCAGAAGAAGCGGCACTTTCATGGTTTTGTCACTTTTGCTCTTCATTGGCGCAGGATGAGTGATGAACATCTGGACTTCCCTGTCCCGTTCGTATTTATTCTTTCCGAAAGAGCGCTCGAACCGGAAATAGGAGAATCTGTTTTCCAGTCGTTCCAAATGACGTTCCTGCTCTTCTGGTGAGTGTGTTCTTGCCGTGCAGTAGTCAGTCAAGTCCCACGTCTTCACGTAACCGCTGCTGTCAGCCGTGATGAGATAGTCGTGACAGTTATCCGTGGCTAGCGTGGTTATGGAGTCGAGTTGGTTGTGCGCTGCATTGAACTGCCCCAGGAGGCCACCTTCCGGGTGGATGGACCACGCTCGAACCCATCCTTCGGCTCCCCCGGTGATGATGACGGCCGTGTTCATGTCCATGTTCTCGCGCGCGGACAGGAAGAGAACCTTCTCGACGGCCGCCTCGTATGTCCGACACACGCCTTCGTATTCGCTCCTCGAGAACAGCCTCCGTTGCCTCCCGTCGATGTCGAATCCACCGAGAAGAGGGTGCTTACATTCGTTCTGAGCCGACCTCGGTATATCGTGGCAACTGATGGAACTCAACGGTCTGCACCCTCTCTTCAGACAGTCTGGCGAGTCTGGTCGACTTCGCGGTCGCGAGGGGGCGGCCTTTCTGGCATGTATGCAGTCCGACAAGGGCATCGTTCCTTCGTAAGCATTCAGCCTCCTGTACACGGTCCCGGAAATAATCGACCAGATGATGACGTCCCCGTCGTACGAACTCGTCACTATGAAGTTGGGGCCGAGGGGCGCTATGCTCAGGATGTCTTCTTTGTGACGCGTCGGCCACGTTATTCGATTCTCCTCGCTGCCGTTAATTAAGTAGATGCTGACGTTTTTGCTCCATCCGGTTACGAAGATCTGGGTCTTTACGCAGACTATCGCGGTCACAGGGGTCTTCTCCGGCACCTGGAAGCTCTGTAGACAGAGTCCGTTGTTGAAATTCCACACTTTAACGGTTCCGTCTCTTGCCCCCGTGATACACATCCGGTCCGAACAATGAAACGTCATGGCCGTGATTTCCACCGGAATCTCGACGCCATGTTCAAAATAACTATGTGCTTTGATGAACTGCATTATCCGCTTGCCTGAAAATTAAAAGAAGTCGTAAATGTAAATATATTCAAGAGAAAAACAAATTGAAACAAATTTCCAACAAAGTTAAAAGACATCTTAGTTCATTTCCGAAAAGTAGCTGAAACGAACCAAAAATGAATTTTAATTAGATTAAGATATCCTACAGTCCATGACCAGTGATTCCATTCGTATAGTCTTGCATATAATCACGGTCTGTTAACATATTTTATGCTCAAACGTATTTTACCTGAAAGTATGTACATGTAATTTATCTACACAAGAATATTGGGAAACAAGCATGTCATACTGGTATTCAATATTTTCATATTTTATTTATTTATTTTTTTTAAATACAGAAATATGAAAATATGGAGAGAATTAAAAACTAATGTTTCTTTTTTGGAATAATATATATTATATTTTCAATTTTTTTTTAACACAATAATATATCTTTTAATATAATCTTATTCAATGGCTAGTGGACATTATATCATGCAATTTTATAACCAATATCCAATGTTACAGTTGCTGAATTCACATGTTCCACGTACAAAAATGCACGTACAGCATGTGCATTACCCCTTGACAGAAAATTGATTCACATTCATACACGCATTATCCATACTGTCGCT
>JAUTBT010033557.1:0-18403 GCA_032361225.1 Lepetodrilus schrolli | reverse complement strand
TGGCAATGCAGTTATCATCCTTGGTCTTGTCAGTACCACCCGGTGCTCGCAGGTTTACTGCAACATTCAGCGCTACGGATGTTGCGGGTTTCCTCATGCCCTAAACTGAGAAGTCGTGATATAAGTGAAAGCATCTTGAAAGCGACTCTAACCCCCAATTTAAAAAAAACACAAAAGAAAAAAACAAGCGTGCAGACAAGTCAGAGTATAGTTTCACGAAGATCTCTTATCCATTATAAGACGATACAGCTCTTTGGTTCCCGACCAACATGCGTAAGATTAGAAATCGCTACGAGAGGGCCATGGTCGTATTAGATAAGCGAGCTTCGTGAAACGATGACCGCCTTGAAAGACACACGTTGTTAACTGTACAGATACATGTCGTACCACTCTCGTCAGTGCGCGGTCACAATGTGAGAGTCCTTATGGTCTCGTAGTAGATAAGAGAGCTTCGTGAGACGACACCAACGATTAAATGTGTATTTCCGACGGTACGTATGCCCCAGCATTAATTATCAGATGAATATTGCATAACCTGCATGTGACGACAGCCACTCGGGATGTCATGATTATATGGTCGAGGTTATAGTGTAATATCGTGATGCCAAGGTTTCCTGTTAATGCGTATACCATTCTAAATATCCCACTGCGTCCACATTTCTCCCAGCCCACTCTCTCTATATATATTATTATCATTACTACTATAACAAGCGCACAACCACACAAGCTCTCTCTCTCTCTCTCTCTCTCTCTCTCTCTGTGTCTTACACACACGCGCACACACATACATAAACACACGCACGCACATTACATCCCAAAATACATTACGACAATTGGAAACAACTTGCCAAGATTGCTTGTATAGTACATGCTGTTAGCTTTAGTTGTTTCGTATGAACACAATTGAACCGTGCCTTATGCGTTTCCAATACGAGGAAACGGCCCTTGTGTATCGTTTCTCGAAGCTTGGGTATCCACTATGAGATCATCGCGCTCTCCTAAGTGGCAGATCGTCATGCATAAGAGATCGTTACGAGAATACTATGGTAATACTATTGTAGATACTAGAGCTTCGAGAAGCGACACCCTGGGCTTCATTCAGGCTGTAATGCAATTCTCTACACTACACTACGCTACTTTTCTACAATGGCTGAACGAGTTTGTAGGAAAATAACAGGAAATCGGTCTGCGCATGCGTTGTGTTTTCCTACTATTTTCTACAAAACACCACGGACCCAAAAGCCGAAGTAAAAAGTAGTGCTACGTAGTACAACACTGTCTTAGCTGAACAGCTACTGTAGCGTTATGTAGCACTTCGTAGAGAATTGTATTGCAGTCCAAACGCAGCCCTGGCCCCCGTTTCACAACGACATCCTAAATTTAGGAGCTCCTAACTTTAGGACCCAGTTTATCACCTTATATGTCGATTTAAGAAGGGATAAGACTTGTGACGTCGTCGTGAAACACTTGTTACTAGGTGACAACCTTTAGGACTGGTTTAGGAGCTCCTAAATAGTTAGGAGGCCGTTGTGAAACAGGGGCCTGGAGCACTGGTGGACTTGTGTTAGCACTACATTGCGCAGGTTGGTTAGCTCCTCACTTTATGTTGCAGGGCACAACTGGTCTGGGTTTCAGCATCGCTGGAGGCAGTGATAATCCTCACGTTGGAGATGATCCTGCCATCTTCATCACCAAGATCATTCCAGGGGGTGCGGCCGCTGCTGATAAAAGACTCAAGTAAGTCTAGATGAACTGAGCATACTAATATAATGCTTATATGTGTGTGTGATGGAGTGTAGTCTTCTACATGTATTCAACAGCTTTGCAGATTCAGACCTTCCTATCTATCGGCAGCATAAATGCAAAATCTGCATCATTAACGAGCCTAAGTGGGGACAGGCTGGAAATATGAACATATCCGCTCCACAAACAGAGTATCGGATGCATAAGCGGGGTGATGATCGGATTAATTTACAACTGGAATAGGTCCTACCTTCTACCGCGTAGGTAATTAAGCTGTTGTGTTGCACTATCACAAACTAGCCCATTTTTTTAGTCATTGATGTAGGGGTTGTATGCAAAGAACCAAAACAGGAAAATCCAAAGTCTCTGCATGCAGGACAACTCCTGCATTGTTTCTCTTGAACATGTTTAAAGTAAATGTAACTCTCATTTGGAGGAATAAAACTTCATATGTAATAAATAATATGTTGTCAGTACTTGCTCGCAGTAACACCTTCACAAACAGTGCCTCCCATTGTTTATACACTTTTACCGTGCACTCTGGCAATACCCGAATCTTTGTATTCCGGCAATCTGCGTAATATATATCGGCATACTTTAAAAGTCCTGGCTACCAACAATGCATTTCACATTAGTTAACATTTGAATAAACTGCATCGCTCTATTCCATATACCAGCATCATTAAGAGGACCGTATACACTATTCTACTATTAATTTACCGGCTTAGGAGTCAAATTATGAAAACAATGTCTGTCATTTAGTTGGCGGTCTCAGTCACTGTACACAGTTAATCAATGGGATTATGTGGACTTTTCAGACCAGCCCCCGAGGTTTTATTCATCGCCAAACCTAAAGCATTTATTTACTCAGGTCCCTGGTCATCAAATCATCATTTTTATAGGCAATTGGTCTAAAATTACTTATCAACTACATCAACCTATTAAATCAAATACATAATTTTACTATTCATCTTGCTATATATCATGTGCATAGTTTTAACTACCTTTTTTTATGCATGTTTTTCATGCTTCTTCATTTTTAAAACACATATAGTAAAATAATTAAACGTTTAATCGTCGCAAATGGGTGAAAGATTCCCGCAGCAACGTTAAACTCCATAATCACTCACTATTTATATCTTTGATACTGACTTACAGTTATTGAAGTTTAAAATATGTCAATATGTTTCTGTATTTGTCTGGTTCTGCTTCAGAACATGGGCAGAACTGTTCAAATACTGCTGCTCCCAGGGATACAACAAGCAGTGTTTCTTCACGGATGAGAAAAGCGAACAATGTCAAGATGTGGTGGGTGAAATTTAGTCTCAGAATTAATAATATCATTATTTTGTTACTTGAATGTATACGGTATAACAGTAATGGAATAGAAATGATAGATAGGCTGAGGTAAAAGCCATTGATGTGCCAAGTACATGTGAGCTGTCTTCTTCAGGTGAACAAGGCAGCCAGTGTTGTCTACAATGAAGGACTGAACATCTACAACCTGTATGGAGAATGTGCTGGAGGTGTTCTGTCACGCAAGAACCACACCACAGGCATGGTGGAGTCATCAAATTTTGGCTTCCCATTCGGATTTTTAAAATTAGTTCAGAGAGATCTAATGGTACGCTGGTTTTAAGTCATTCTGTTCTTATTTGTCGTGTTTCTGTTTCTTTCTGTTCTCATTTCTATTCATATCTACTCTCATTCCTATTTCTTTCTTTATTTCTTTTTCTGTTCTAATTTCTCTATTCAGTTCTTTTTCTGTTCTAATTTCTATATTCAGTTCTTTTTCTGTTCTAATTTCTTTATTCACTTCTTTTTCTGTTCTAATTTCTTTATTCAATTCTTTTTCTGTTCTAATTTCTTTATTCAATTCTTTTTCTGTTCTAATTTCTTTATTCAATTCTTTGTCTGTTCTAATTTCTCTTTCTATTTTTGTCTTTCTGATATCATTCTTATTTTGACATAGCCATTTTGAAATGGTGGATATTTGTGTATAATTAAATTCACCATAAAGTACTTTGACGAACAGATGTTTTGTAATACGAAACAGATAATGTATTTAGCCATAATGATTTCATTACACTGGAAAACATCTTTAAACCTTTCCATGTTGAAGGCAACTGGAGATGCCCTAAAGAGCTGTACCTGTGTCTAATCCAGCAGCGAGAGGGTTAAATATTAAACCTGGCCCTGAGATTTCGAAACGCTTTTAGTATTTCATACTCAAGTTTTATGTGGGTATTTGTGAACAAAACTTTGAATTGAGCATAAAAGACTGAAAAACAATTTGTAATCTCGGGGTATGATTATGACCAAAAGCTCTGCAAATGAACAGCACATGTTTGTCTCTGTTATGTGGGACTGTAACTGTTGCAGTGGATGAGAAATGTGGATCCTGGCAAGCTGAAGATGGATCCTCCGTGTATCGAAACCGCTAAGGAGACCAACTACCTCAACTCAGATGCGGTGCGCACCGCTCTTCACATCTCCGGAGTTGTCCAACCCTGGACTGCCTGTAGTGCCGAGGTCGGCGCAAAGTACGTCAGAATCTACACAAACATGGCAGCACAGTACCACCAGGTTCTGAAGGCCAAGGTAGATAACTCTCATGTTCCTTTGCAACACATTGACACATTTTAATATTTCATTAATTTTCTCATGAATGCATTTTGTAAAACACTTCAATACAGTGCAACATTACCTTGATTTCATTAACACTTTGCAAGATTTATTGATGATTTAATGAACACATTGTAACATTCCCTTATGATTTCATTCGCTGCAAACTTTAGCTATTGTCTCACAAGTTACACAATGCTGATTATCACCAGATATTGTTTCCAACAATTATGGCAAATACTATTTTGATATGGATAGTTGTGCAGACATATATATATGGAATTAGGGTGTCGTTGTACTGTCTAAGCCTGTTATTAACTCTAAAATGTTCCATCTTTCAGAAGCGAGTGCTGGTTTACAACGGAGACGTTGATATGGCCTGTAACTTCCTGGGAGACGAATGGTTCGTGGACTCTCTGGGAATCGAGGTGGGTTTGACTGTAGGTGTGTTTGACTGTTAATAATGGGATGGAATGTGGTACAGTGATTATTGTGTGGATTCAGAGGTGTGAGTCAGAACCCAGGTGTTCATCTGTCCAGACGTTACTTCTGATGTGGTGAACTGGCTGCACAATGTACAGTTACCAACTATCCTTGGTTCTTCAGTACCAGCCAATGCTTGCAGGTCTGCTTCAACTGTCAAAGATGTGCTACAAGTGGAACATGTTTTAATAAAGCATTGATTGTAATGCTGAACTTTGCAAGAATGTATATGTGATTAGTATGAATGATAAAACATTATCTTTTTTTTTGGTTGTAAACAGTGTGCTGTTTTAAGGCTATCAAATTTTTCATTTTTTAAATTTTGACATAAAAGCAGGACTTTTGACTTTATTACTTCAGTCTGACACCCCACGGGAAGAATGGTACTACAAAGCAGCTGATGAAACTCGCCAAGTGGCCGGCTGGGTCAAACTTTACAGCAGCAAACGGCTGTCGCTCGTCACGATTAGGGTAAGGGAAACATACATAAAATAGTTCTAAATAAGAATAATAATTATTTGTCAGACTCATAAAATATCAATAAGTAGCCATATTGATCAAATCATTGTTCTGTGTCGGTGATGAGAGTGAAGGATAATATCACTAATTTATTGTTCAACATTCATTCCCTTTGATAAATGCATGATTTGTTATGAGATCTTCATTATAATCTGGTACAAAAATGTGAATACACATCTTGATTGTCTATTCAAAGTCTATTTTGCTATGTTGTAGGGGGCTGGTCACATGGTACCCACAGATCGACCAATCCCAGCACTCCTCATGTTCAACAGCTTCATCAAGGGAACACCACTACCATAGACTCTGTGTACCTCTGCTTGCTGCCATGTGATAGATTAAGTGCACAAAGTTATAGATCTAAAAATACAAATTACATTATGCTATTAAATGTGGAGAAAAAATATGGGTGTAGGGGGACATACCACAGTATACCACAGTTTCACATTATCAACTAATAGTCTTAAGTTTTGCTTATTTGTTAATGCCCACCTGTGTATTTGTTTATTATATAACATGAATATTGTTTTGTTTCAAGTAAACAACAGTTTAAAATCTTTTATTTGTTTATATTAAGAATGTGACATTCTCAGTACAATGGATTACAGTATCAATCTATTATAGAGTAATGGTGTGCAAGTTTGTGAACAGTGAACTCTATTTAATAGTAACAATTTTTACAAGATAAACAATAATGTAAGGAAACTGTGCTTGTTTTAAATCTTACTGCCAAATTTCTGTTTTATACATGTATATTATTACTATTTGATATTCAGGTGTTATCACTGTGCATGTAAAACTGGTGCAATCAACTCTCCACATAAACTTGAAGATATCAGCAATATAGATGCCTGTATGTGTTTGAAAGTATTAATACACTGTGTGCCAGTTTTTATGATATCAATAATAGCTTTATACCATTCCTACCTTAGAGTACAATATTTATGTTTGTGATTGTACATATTCTGAATAATTGATCACCTATGATGTAAAAATTTCATGTAATATAATGGTCATAAAATATGTGTGAAATGTTGAATTCTCAAATTTATTACATTATCTGGATATACAGCTCTGTGACATTTTTGTGTGTTTAGATCTACCTCACACTTATGGAATAGCTTGTTTTAGTACATTTATATACGGAAAGAAAATGAAGATATGGTACAAAGTTATGTTTAATTTTTCTTTTTGGATTACCACCGCTTTGAATGTGTAGATGTACAAAGGAAATGACAGCTTAATTCACCTGACTTTTCTGAATCACGGCTGTAAAACTTGTGGCGTTGCCTTAGGCAAGTGGCTTAGTTCGAAAATTCATCGAAAATTCTTCGCAAATTGGTGAAAGAATCCCTCAGCAACTAAACTCCATAATCACTCACTAGTTCGAAAATGCCTCTGTTCATCCAGCAGAGAATGTGTACCAGGAAGGATGAGATGGACATGTGAATAATTACCTTGTTGCCCCTTGAACGGCAGCTTGGGTTACATACTCCCCAAGGAGTTGAGAATGAATTGAGAGCACATATCCATTGACTGGGGTAATAATGTAGCACTATGAGCGTGGATTTGGCACAATATAAATTACATTATTATTATTATTATATATATAATGCCCGGTAAGTAAATTGCTGTTTTATTTTTTGTTTAAGCTTGACTGGTGTATGAAGTTTTAAATTATTATAATTATTTATTTTGAATTGGGGTTAAGAGTCGATTTCAAGATTCTTTCACGTATATCACGACTTGTCAGTTTAGGGCAGGAGGAAACCCACAGCATCCGTAGCGCTTAATGTTGCAGTAAACATGTGAGTACTCGTCTGGTACTGACGGACAAAGGATGGTAACTGCATTGCATGAAATAAACCTAATCTGTACTCTAAATTGCAGGAGGTATACAACATTGATATCACAGGTTAAATAGTGTCTGTAATCCCTCTTAACTCAAAGAGTTATTTGTCCTTCGCCGTGTGACCTTTCGAGTTGTATAACGATGTGGAAGTCATGTTGGGGACATGACATACTCAATGTACATGCATAGGCTATGCACATGACGTAATAGGCCAAGCTTCTGGTTTTACGGATAAAACAATATTATGACATCGTTTAGTAGAAATAAAGACGGTATGAAAACGACCTAAATTATGCTATTGCACTTAGCACTTTTAACAATGGACACATTTTACATTGAATTTCGCAATGTGAATACATTGCATAAACGGCATGGCCTACATGCGGTATACGCCCTCATTCACAAAGGAATGTTTGCGGTGTATACAGCAATAAGACTACGGGTATACACATCGTCAAATGTAGTGCACCACCACAAATGAAATGGCAATATGAAAGCATATGGACATGTTTAACTTCCATACACTGCAATACGTTTGCGTGCACGCCATGACGTATGAATGCAATAAGGGTCACACTGGCAAAATAGCCGTTTGTATATGACCTTTATGAGAAATATTGCATAATACCAGTCTTCCGGTATAATAGTGGCAAAGTGAATGTATAAATTAATGCCCAAGCGACCAGTTGGCCTCGGACCACAATTAATTTCTTTCTTTATTTATCACTATTTAGTACAAACTCAAAAATTCATTGTAAAAATACTGGTCGAACAGCTAATTTTCCGGCTATTGCTAAGGTAAACAAGGTTATGGTTAATACCGACCAATTTACTCTCCTGAGTAGTGAACTTGACACATGTACTAATAGAGCCAGAGCACATTTTAATGCAGGCTATGGTGAAATGAAGCCATCCTTCTGACACTATGAAGTCTCATCTGTCATTCTAGCTACAAAACTATTCAAAAAAACCATTACCTACAATCAAAATACAGCCCATCTAGGAGAGCACTATGTTTTATGGTGTCACTTCCACAAGTTGCTCAACGAGGAAGTGAAGTAATTGTGGTCCGAAGCGAGTTTCTGAAAATCACGGATGACGGATTATTGACAAGCCCTATACGTGCGTGTTATGGCGAGTTATTGGGCGAAATGTTCATCACACTGTAATAAGCAGACTTATTTGAAAACAATGCAGTTGGCCTTGTGAAAGATCTGCCGAGGTCTGGCCCCGAGAAAACGAAACATGTATTCCTCGTATCTGTCCATTACTGGGAGGTAATGGAGATGAGGAGCCTATAAGTCTCGTTACCTCTCGGTAATGGACAGATACGAAGCCTTTCTCCGACTTCAAATACAGTGAATAAAACTATATTTAACAACATTGCACTCATCATTAGTTTGTGTTGTATTCCTGGCGACCCAAAACAACTAAAACAGATAGTTTTCCAAAATGAATATTGGAAATTTTCGGCGTCTCATAAGGAGCCTCAATTATCAATTTTATTTTGTTCACATGTACCTCGTGCAATCTAACATGCGCAGTATGCATGAACACAAGAGCAAGTCATTTTTTGTGTGTGTCCGACACTTTTAAAGCATCACTATACCGATCTCATATTCGACGGTGACGGGGGACATTCCTTTCGAGCCCAATATTACACAAAAAAACCAGTGCTTTCTTATTTCACGCAATTAAATTAAACTACATTTTATTTTCAAATATCACATTATGACTTGTTATTTGTTGAAAGATATATTTCATGAACATTCTTTTGCATTTTATCACTTCAATTTTAATTTCACTAAGTCATGCTATTTCAGTCATTAGAAGCTCCGACGTTCACAATAGTTTAACCAGCACTTTCTAATCGTTCATTCTTCAGTGTTCTTTTCTACATGGTGATATACAGTTACCGTACACTAGACAACGATTCATACCAACCTCTACATATGTATAGATCTCGTAAAGAACGACAAACACGTTTTAAATAGCAACCCGCAACTATTTTACATGTTGCTGTTTATCCCTACATTAATACGAATACATAATGACATCTACTCTCTTTTTTTAGACTATACCCGGTATAGTAAATTGCCAATCTCAAGTTGTGTTGTATTTTGATTGTATAAGTCAGACCCATCTTATCCCATATTACATTATTACAGTAAAATGAATAACTTAATATCCTATTGTTTTAACGTGACTGTTTCAAAGATAATGTAGAATAATAGAAGCGGACACAATTTCAAAGATAATGTAGAATAATAGAAGCGGACACAATATATGTTGATCGTAGGGAAACCTATCTATCGGATATACAGCTTCGAGAATATCTAGCACTGAAGAAGCTTCCTCTAGGATGACATTGCATATAACATATATCTCTCTGTTATCATACGATGCTGTAGATTATACATATATGCAAATATCACGTGATACGGGTCACATGATTCGTTGCATATGACCAATACAGAATCGCCCCCTTGATAAGGTGAGAGGTTGTTATTATGTCCAGGGGTTGTACAGTGATATAGACCTATATCACTATTGATTAATTATTGAGATATTCCTGCTTCTCTGGAATGCATAACAACCGTGTAGATTATTACGATGTAATCTTGTAACACGTGTTTAAAATGTCAGCATAGTAAGTCCTATAGTAGGAAAAATTAGTATCGTATTTTGGAAATTAAGTTTTGTGTAGACCTACAATGTAGTGGTATTAAAAACAGGTATTGAAAACTCTAAGGTAGCCTAACTACCAGCCTAATGCCAACCGCATACGGAGGGAATTGTGCGGTGCACTCGGCCACGCGTGGCAGAGTGCGCAGCACTAGATAATTGCCACACGGCCACGCGAGTGGCGGAATTCTCGCAAATAGTAGTCCGCAAACGGAAGTGATTGTACTAGATAATTGCCACATGGCAGAATTCTCGCAAATGTAGTCTGCAAATGGAGGATATTGTGCTGCGCACTCTGCCACGCGTGGCCGAGTCCACAGCACAATTCCATCCGTGTACGGTGGGCTTCAGTTATAGACTATAAAGGTTGGAGGTAAGGTTGCCTAGAGATCCGCAATTTCGTACAGGAGAGTCAACGTCTTCAAACCTTGAAATACGTACCGTATATGAATGGGCGATAGAGACACATTACTGAAATATAGGCAATGACTCATTAACTACCATATCATACTGCAATTAATTAAAATTGAATATTCAATTTAGCTCGTGTTGGTTATTCTGCAACCCCAAGGTTTATAATGGCATCCCATCTATGCCCTAAATGGCCCAGTGATCACCATTCATGATTTCATGTGGTGCTATGGGAAACTATAAAAACTAGTATATGTATCCAATGAAATATTTGATTGCGTGAATTTTTATTGGTTTGTATTAATATTCACCAACAGAAAAGCAATGGCGCGGTGTATATTGGCAGTAATAGTTGGCATGGCAACCCTGTGCTATGCAAACATCCCTGCGGATGAAATCAAAGAGTTGCCAGGTCTGGGGAAACAGCCGTCCTTTCGGCAGTATTCAGGGTATCTCAAGGCATCGGGAACCAAACACCTTCATTACTGGTGAGTCAGTGTGGATTGCAGGTCGTGGTCTCGCCAGTATTAAACTATCGCCACTGAAATGAAATCATCTCCACTAACCATTTGCCAAATACTGATCACGAAGGAGTATTAGTAAGGAACCAAAAATCAGTTTTGAGAAATTGTAAATTATTACAGAGAAATGTGTTGAAAATTATTCTTGTTACCTCAATTCTTTGGGTTATTGGGCCTACTAATAATAGTGTATACAGTAGTATATTGGTTTCAGGTTTGTTGAGTCGCAGAATGACCCAACCAAGGATCCAGTTGTTCTGTGGCTTAATGGCGGACCCGGATGTAGCTCTCTCATGGGTCTTCTGACGGAGAACGGACCCTTTAGGGTGTGTGCCTGTATGGTATATTTCTCGTTAGGGTGTGTGTCTATTTCGTATGTTTCCATGTGAGGTCTGCATAACACGAACGATGAGGAACAGTTAATGCACAATACCTACTAACAGTATTTGTTGTTCCGATGAGTACTGGTATTTACTTTAATATTCGCACAAGAAGGTGTACATTTCGTTCATTTCCAATGCTACTTTGCTATTTCATTGGTAGCCATAAGCATATCGTGTGATAATATTATCTCGCAAAACAATTTTCTGTATAGCAATAGTAAAATGCAATTTGCTATTTTTATATTTCAGGTTCTACCCGATGGGAAGACTGTGGTTGAAAGTAAAACTTCCTGGAACGGGGTAAGTTGGCAATGAAATAATATATTCTATGACAATGAGTGCACAGTATCTCAGTATGATGAGTATGTGGCATTAAACCTCACAAACACTCATATACTAGTTAATTCAATTATAGCCTTTCTTAGAAAGCCATCAATCCCGTAACGTTTTCTGTAGACTATTAACTGGTCTTTGCGTTCTGTTCTTCCTCAGATGGCCAACATGCTATTTCTAGAGGCTCCAGCAGGAGTGGGTTTCTCCTACAGCGACGATAAGAACTACACCACCGACGACAACCTGGTATGTGATGTTTCAGTGTGTGTATGTATAGGATGACTGCGTAGGCATGGGATGGGATGTCTATGTCTCTGTAGTCTATCTGATTGAGTCTGTATGTATGGCATATACCGTAGGCGAGTTTGTAGATTCTGTAAGTATGGGATGACTGTCTCTGTAGCCTATGGGATTGAGCCTGTGGGTATGGCATGTAGGTGAGTTTGTAGACTACGTGTAGGAATTGGATGACTGATTCTGTAAGTATGACATGACTGATTCTGTATGAGATGGCAGTGTCTCTGTAGATATGGCATGATTGTGTCTCTAAGTATGGGATGACTGTGTCTCTGTAAGTATATGTAATGACTGCGAATGCCATATTTACCCAGGTTTCCATATCATTCTCAAATTATTCAACATAAGGAAAATGTAAACTCGATTACTCTATTATTAATTAACCATGTTGTGCATGATGTTTCAGATTTTGAAATGGTACGCTTTACATAAGAGGATTAAGTATTTACTATTTTAAAAGTATCCAGTGAGTTAACAACTGACTGGTTTCTTGTCACAGGTTGCCCATGACAACTACCTGGCCTTGAAAGATTTCTTCTCCAAATACAGTAGTTTTACCAAGCAAGAGTTTTTCATCACTGGCGAGAGTTATGGCGGTGTCTACGTCCCCACTCTCAGCTCGCTGGTGGTGAAGGATCCCACTATCAACTTCAAGGTAATACGATCACTGTGACTGGATGAACCATTCAACGAAATTCTGGTTAAAACTGAGCATGGTCGACAAACATTAATCTTGGGTCGAGTTGCACGACGCTCTTGTAGGCTACAATAGTTGTAGGGACTTACAATTGCCGTTACAAGAGTAATAGCGCTGTCTTATTCAGATTGCCTACACGCGCTTCGTGCAACCCAATTCCAATTGTAGAAGACACTACAATTGGACTTACAACTATTGTAGAGCTACAAGGGCGTCGTGCAACTTGACCCCGACCAGTACCACTAAGCCACTTCCAAACTGAACTACAACGTCTAGTTTATACCACCAGCCTGGCTTGTAACCCTATTACTATAGTAAGACCAACAGTGAATTTTATGTACCGTAGAGTGAATATGCATTAGTACCGGCAAAACTAGCTCTAGATTTCACTAGCATTCTCTGCTGACCATAAGACACTCTTTTTTTTTATATAGGGGTATGGCACAGGGGTTGGGTGATAGAATAGTTTAAAAAAATATATTATAGATATTTTAGATCTAAAAAAAAATTGTATCACCAAATACTGGCTCCCACAGGAGATAACGTCAGTAGGACAACACTGTTATTCTACAGGTGATAACGCTTTTCGAAATCACTGATTGGGTATGAATTACTCATTTGCATATGTTATCTACTGTGAACAAAAATTCATTTGATTGTTCAACCATTGTGATGTCATCGCTACAATTGTGATGTCGTGGCATTGCTATGATGTCACAGTGCAAATGTACAGCAGCCTTAAGATTTGACTTCACAGTAAAATCTTTATGATGTGGCATTTTCTTCTTTAATGACTTTTAAATGATATTTGGTGATAAATATAATCTCACCCTCGTGTCTTGGAATATCAAATATATCAACACTCGTCGATGAACTAACAGATGACGTCGACCGTACCAAGATGTCAAAATCGCACGTCAAGTTACATGATCAAGTTTTGAACGACTTTATAAACACTAGCACAATTTATTCTTATTAAAACATGTTTGAATTCACCATTCCTTGGTTATTTTAAAGTCGTATTTCTTTTGAATACGCTTGGAAAAGGGTGTCAAGCGGTCGAGCTTTTGTACTCATATTATTGTATGTGTTTTTGGGCATGTCCTATGTAGTCTAAACTGATGGTAAACACATTGTAATCAAGTTATTTTCATGTCAGGGTCGGTGTAATAAATAAAATTCTAAACTTGCTCGTCAGATACCAAAACGTTCACTCGTTTCATAAAAATGGTATCACACTGAAGCTCGTTCAGTATTCTCTATTTATGTAGCTTTTGGGGGACACATTCGAAACTTATTAAAGCAAACAAATATTTTTGAAATTATGCCCAAACCAATCTCAAAATTGCATTTGTAGGCGATGTTAATGCTCTGTAATAATTTAGTATATTATATGGACTACTCATTTTTCGGGAAATAATTGCACACATTTCAGCTTCCAGTTCATCATACATTATGAGAGATGACGTTATTAATATGCTCACGCGGCAAGACTTTGTAGAATCTTTTTTTCAGTGCTATTGTCGGTAAGTTCCCGAAATACGAGTATTGCAGTGCACTTAATGAATGTATTACACAGCACTACCATCGCCTACAAATGCAGTTATGAGCCTGATTATGGGCAAAATTAAATTTTTATTTATTTGTTGCTTGAAATAAGTCTCGAATGTGTCCCCCAATGGAACTAAATACACTTCATCAATTCAGGTGAGGCGAATCCTTTTTACATATTCGGTTCCATTTTTTTGTACAATTACGGTTAAGAATGCCTTTTACATACATCGGTAAGCAACTTTTTACACTTACAGGTGATTTTCTTTTACGTTTACGGGTAGTTTTACACTTACGGGTGGTTTTACACTTTACAACCTCGATATGTCAAGATACACTTTCCTTGCTTAAATTTCTCTTGAGATAACCCTTATTGTTGATTAATGAATCTCACGTTACCAATTGTCATTGGTGTTCTAATATGTATACATGACAGAACGTCACCCCTCAGCATATTTAACAAATGTGTGAAGTGAAATAGTAATAGGTTAAATAGACAGAATTTATATCTACGGAGTTGTAAATTTGGATCTGGTTGGGTACAAGCATTTCCTAACGGTGTGCCAAATAGTTTTTAAGTAACGGTACAAAACAGGTTTGTAATTACGTACCAGACTATAATCGTAACGCGGATTAGCCATCAACGTTGCATTAACAACACTTCGATGTTAGCATCTGTAGATTAATTTGTATTGTTATTATAATTACTACTAGTAGTAGTAGTCGTCGTATAGTAGTAGTAGTAGCAGTAGTAGCAGTAGTAGTAATAATAATAGTAGTAGTAGTAGTATCACATTTATTGTAGTAGTAGTAATAATAGTAGTAGCATCATCATCGTGGCCACTACTACTACTTACTGCTACTACTACTACTAGGTACTAATCCACACTTACCAAAAAGAACAGCCAACACGACACAGCTGAAGACGAGAGTTAAAGAATGCATTGTCCTTCCTAGAAAAGTGGAGAGAAAGAAAAGAGGAAAATTAAACATTCTGCGCCATACTCATGCTCGAAAGCTTACTCAGGCCGTTACATTATTTCTTAGTTGGTGATTCGCTTAGTAAAAGGCATACAATCACAGATTTAGTTGTCGTTTTGGAGTTAAAAATGCAAAGTGCATGCACTTGGCATACATATAATCGCTTTTGTACCTCCAAATATATGTTCACCGTATTATTATGAATATTCCTACCAATAAAGCTACAGACCCGGACAAATTGTCATAAATTATTAAAGAATATTTGTCTATCGGTTGTAAAGCCTTTATCCATCTTATTCAACATGTCTTTAACAGAATTAGTTTATCCTATTAAATGGAAACTCGCTCATGCTATGCCCTTATTCAAAAAAGGCGATAAAACATTAACTTCAAATAATAGACCTATTTCTTTGATCAGCTGCGTTGATAAACTTTTCGAAAGATCCGTTTTAAAGCATATATCAAATTATTGTTTAGTTAACAAATTGTTGTATAAATACCGATCTGGTTTCCAGGCTGGCCACTCAATAGTTCACTGATTACTAGAAATGTAGAATAAAATTTGCAAGGCAGTGGATATAAAAGAAGAGTATTGTATGGTATTTTGTGATATATCAAAAGCATTTGACAGTATGGCATAAAGGACAAATATATAAGCTAGAAAGTTTTGGAATCCAAGGTCAACTTTTAAACTGGTTCAATAGTTACATAAAAGACAGAAATCAACAAACTCCCAGCTAATGTCAATTCTAAATCCAATTACAATATGAGAAATGCTGGAAATAAAAGTGTACCATTTACTCGTACAACTGTAGCGTATGTGTCATTCATACCATCAACCAGTAGACTATGGAATGAGTTATCAAACAAAATTAGGCAGTGTAACACTTTATCAAGTTTTAAATCTAGTATTAGGAACCGAGATGTTATCGCACCTGACTATTATTCCTAAGGGGCAAGGAAATATTGTATTTTACTCACTAAACTTAGATATCCCGTGATATTGTTTCTTGTCTATGTGGTAATCCACGTGAAAATACTTTCCATTATTTACTTGAATTTCAGAAATACAGCACATACAGTGAAGATATGCTAGGAAATATTCAAAGAATTACTTTACAATATAATGTGCATATCAATGTTAAGCTATTGTTAAATGGCTGTTCGGATTTCCATGTATCAGAAAATGAAACCATTTTAGAGTTAGTACAGTCGTACATTAAACAAGCAAAAAGGTTTACTTAATATGCTTATTTAAATATTTACAATTACAGAATATGTACATATATCTCCTTCATTCTTAATCTTTCTTTTTTTCTCTCCACACCTTTTCTTACCCTACTCTTGGAGCGGCTTTCATTTAAGTTGTAAAAAAAAATTGTAACCCATTCATTTCGGCTTGAATAAAATATGTTTAAACTAAACTTTTTAAAATGGCATACATATAATCACTTTTGTACCTCCAAATATAGTTTCACCGTTGTAGGATAGGTAAAATTCCATTGCAGTAAAATCAGAATAATTAGTTAATTGTTAATGTACTGTAAAATCTCAAGTGTCTATAGTCTAAGAACTAAGGGGGATAACTCTAATCATTGAACACGGTCAAAATAACCTTTCACGACTACTGGTACCAATAACGCTACTTAACTATACATATACAAAATATTGAAAACAAGTGGGATGTGCGGGAAATATATCGTTACCCAATATACTTGTGCAGACCATCAAATGTGCATACTTTCATGTAAAAATTCGTTTGACTATGAAATATGTAAACAAGCCCGTGAGTGTATGCCTTTAAGCTCATATTTAATATATACTAAGGGACAAAAGAAACGCGGAATAATTCAAATATCATGTACATATTTACCTAAGTAAAATTTATATTGTTTGATATACATTCATAAATAAGTATCCCTGTTTTACGTTTCAGTTAGATTAAATTCATAATTACGCAACATTTTAACGTTCTTTTGTTTAAAAAAACACATTTGTAAGTGTTTGGTGCATTGTCTGCTTTTCGGACAATTACCAACTGTGTTTTTTCTTGCAGCCCCGTGATGACATAGGATATATCAGTTCGAATTTTGATGGTAACTGCTAATTAACACGATTTATTAAAATGACGGGTATAAGTAGAGATTAGGATTAGAACATAGGGATGCATTGAAGTAGACTAGAACGTCCCAAGAGTTGCATAGCACCTTGGGGTACACGGGTCTATCATTCACAGGCTTCTTTGGCGTCACCAGCAAGAAAACGTTATCACATATCGACCACGTACCGATGATGGAGGGTAGCCCCGGACAAACCGGATATGTACACTGTGACGTCACATTTACGTAAGCATTTCTTATCAGCATCGTCAGCAGCGCAACACACCATTGGGGTGCATACTAAACCAATATCCGAAGATACATGTACCGTGCGACGCTTCTTGAGAACAGCACTTTTGCATAACTAACGTTAAATGTTACTTTGGCCCACTATTATTAATACGTCACCGTCTTTTTCAACGTTATTTGACCCAGGCTCATCAGTAGAACATCGTCTTCGCGGATAAAAACACATTTTGTATACATATGACCGGTGGTAGAGACTGTATATTGGTACCTCGCAGACATGATGCCCCATAACGAGGCCCTACATCAATGAAGTCATGTAGTCTGTAGTCGTCCCGTTCTTGGAGTGTCAACGTCAGTCGGTATTCCAGCAAGCTAATTCGAGGACTCGTACTGCGCGATTTACACAGTATTTCTTGGCACGGAATAACATGAATACAATCGATTTGTATGCGTTGTGTCCTCATTTAAATCCAATTGAGCACCATTTAGACAAAATTGAACTTAGGATACATCAATGTCATGTGCTGCCATTAACGTTGCAGGAACCTCGTGATGCCGTCATTTATGCATATGACACTATCCCTACAGCCAATTGAAATGATAAGCTTCATCTAGTGACGTATTCATATTCACAAGAAATTATTAATGAATTGAAATATCGCTTGAGAAATATATGTTTTAAAGTGAGCATAGTCTATGATGATATGCTCACTTCGTGTTCCTTTTGTCGCTTAGTATATAATTTCTCAAAACTAGTTTATGAATTCACGAAGAGGAAGATGTTTAACGGGACATTTTTGGAAAAGAAACTCAGTCAAGCCCTCATATTTGTGTTAAATAAAACCCATGCGCTACATGTATATCACGTCTTTACCTGCATACTAATATTATATGAAGTTATTATTATTATTATTATTGTTTTACGTCGCAGCGGGAATATCTCACCCATAGGCGACGACTACAGCGTTACTCTA
>JAUTBT010033546.1:0-12399 GCA_032361225.1 Lepetodrilus schrolli | reverse complement strand
CCCCCCCCCCCCCCCCCCCCTGGTTTCAATATTTTCTATTAGCAGATTCAGTTTATCATCATCCTGATCCTCATGGTGTTTCACGGAGAGATATTATCCAAAGCTGCACTGCAAACATAATGCATAAACTGGATACAATCCTCCACCATCCCTCTCCCACTTCTTAATGTCACTCCATGAGCCTATAACACACTTAGGAAATAACACAGTCCACAGTGAGGCCGTGGCTATCAAATCCATCTACCTCCCAAGGTCACAGGTTTTTTCATCCTGGGTCCAATTAGAAGGTGGCTGCCCTGAGCACATTCAGCCAACGTTTATTGCCCTCCGCCTGGGGAATAGTCGGGCATCCGAGGATGATCCTTACCTCCACGGGTCGTCACAACCTAGTCTGGACTTGCTGGAGGACTTCCACATGGTAGAACTTGATCGGAGGACAGTTATCTCAGAGTTTGTCTGAACACAGGGTTTGGTAGTCTGTCTTCATACACCCCCCCCCTCCTCCTCCCCAACGTCTGCTTCCTCACTCACTCCCTACACCCCACTCCCCTCTCAATTGACATACATACATTTAAAGTCTGCATCGTTCTAATACAATATTGCGCCATTGTTCATTGGAACAAACTTCTGCTGTGTCATATTTTCACAGCTTTTTCAGACATTTCTGTTGCCATTGAAAAGTATTGTTATGTTGTAAATTATGCACCCCTCCAATATAATTAATATGGCACTATTGTCCATAGGAATAAACCTTTGCTGTTATATTTCCACTGACTTCTAGACATTTCAATTGCCATATTCATTTAGCAAGTATATTTGCACATTATGTACTATTCAATATACGTGGTGGATATCTACTGTGTAATAACGATTCAGTTATCAACAGTGTTGATTACGTCTTTTTGTGTTTTTCGAAGCTGATTCGTTGAAACCAGGAGTACTTTCACACATGCATAAAGGCTTCAATGAATCCATTTCATTAACACAAAATCATTGTCTGATACAGTATTTACGTGCGTTTTTATCACATATCAATCTAAGATATCATTCTTATAAATGCAAAACATATGTTACAATTTACTTTGTAAATAATTTACTGCTATTACCATAGTGCTAAATTCAAGTGGGTTTTCATTCAAACTAATTCATGATAATGCACTTTGACAGTCGTCTGCTGCGTTCTGTAACCTGTTGTTAGTAAACAAACCTTGCTACCCTCATGGCTACATTTCGCCGATTAAAGTCAACGACTTAGCTTAGTGAACATCAACAGACTTAATTGGATGTGTACAGTTAGGTACAATCTGTTCGTGAAAACTAGCTAAGGTGAAATGTACAAGTTTTCGACTGTGATTGTTTTCCACTGTGAGTTTTTCCTGACATTTTGTTTCTGGGGCCTGCTGGGCACAGTCCTGCACACAAAACTTTTGAAATTTCTTACTCATTTGAAATTATTTGCAATGATGTACATATATATGCTTTTGGGTGGTAGCGCAGAGCCAAAGATACCGAGTTCAAATCCTGTCCTCGATGTTCACGAAAGTTACCTTTCTGACATGATATAGGATGCACTGTCCGTAGAGTGGCAATGCAGATATAATCCTTGGTCTGTCAGTACCAGCCAGTGCTCACAGGTTTACTGCAACATTCAGTGCTACAGATGTTGTGGGTTTCCTCCTGCCCTAAACTGATGTCATGATATAAGTGAAAGAATATTGAAAGCGACCCTAACCCAATTCAAAAAAACATACACAGTTTGTAAATACCATACTTTCTGAAATCTTTAGATAATTACAAATATTTACATTATGGTAAATCCAGCAGAATGTGATAATGGTTTAGTATGGTTGGATTTGCAGATTTTCAAATTTAGCACAAAATATGGTGCATTATTAGTCTATTAAATTTGTCAATAGAACAAAACATGAGACCAAATAGTCTCGATTGTTAAGAGAAATTGCCGTGCCAGTATTTGGGATGTAGTCCTTAGGCTGCTGTCTGAAGCATCACAAGATCATTTCAGAGGCTTTGAGAAGACCCGCATTCCAAAGACTTGTCCTCTGCTCTTATTTCTAGTGTTTTGTGTGACCCTACACACACCATCAGTGCTCTAATCCTATAAGTGTGTTGGCCGGTAGCCCCCAGTCCTTTAGAATACAGTCGTAGCATTCTTGTTGTGATCCAACATGTTGCACTGGAGGAGATTCAATTTTTACATTTGTTGGGAGTCCAAGTCTGCGGCATATTGATTGTGCAGGGGGTAACATGGGCAAGGTGTATGGACTGTGAAGCTGAACATTATCAGCAGAGATGTGGAAGACTTTCAGTGAATACACACAAAATGTATTCCTCCATTTTCTTATTATTTCATTAATATGCTAATAAACTCCTAAGTCTACTTTCTTAACCCTCTTATGCATAGCATCCCATTTTTAGGATGGTACATATTTTAACCCCTAGACATTTTTAATAACCAGCACATTTTTAATATGCTAATAAAAAAAAAGTATACTAATAATTAATTAAACAGCAATGGAAATATTAAAAAGAAAAGCTAATTTCAGAGGTAAGATTAAAATCTGGAACATACATGTAGTACAAAATAAACTCTTCAACTTTTCAGAATCTTTGGAAATCATTTTATTTTCTATTACTAACAACTCTTCAGATTTAAATCTGCTGCATAGTGCAACACATAATTTTAGTACGAACATTGTAACGAAAGCGAACAAGTCATGGCTGTTTGATAGTTTCTCACAAGCTCCATTGACGATGGTCTTAAACATGAAGGAATAATGCATGTGACAGATCAAAGCAGTCAATGTGTCATTAAACTGATTTCTGTGACAAGCAACTAAATGGGGATGTAACTGAGATACCAAGATGCTGCATGCAATCTTGTCCACTGCTTGGATGCGTGTTGGTGGAGCATACCCCATGTACGTCATTGAAGACTGTTCTTAACACTGAAGACTATTCTTAACACTGGAGACTGTTCTTCACTGACTTTTCTTAACACTGGAGACTGTTCTTAACTGACTGTTCTTAACTGACTGTTCTTAACACTGAAGACTATTCTTAAGAACAGTGGAGACTGTTCTTAACTGACTGTTCTTAACACTGAAGACTATTTTTAACACTGGAGACTGTTCTTAACTGACTGTTCTTAACACTGAAGACTATTCTTAGCACTGGAGACTGTTCTCAACTGACTGTTCTTAACACTGAAGACTATTCTTAACACTGGAGACTGTTCTTAACTGACTGTTCTTAACTGACTGTTCTTAACACTGGAGACTGTTCTTAACACTGGAGACTGATCTTGATGCGGGAGACTGTTTAACACATTTCTTAATAGCTTGTTCTTAACACTGGACTTTTCGTAACACTGGGGACTGTTCTCAATAAAGATGACTATTTTATAAACTTTATGATGTTATTGAAGACTAGCTATCATAACATAGCATTGATGACTGTCCTCAATATTCTGGACTGTTCCCAACATGTTATTGAAGATGTTATTGAGGATTATTTTCAAAATGTCAAATAAGACTGTTCTTAGCAGTGAAGACTGTTCTGAATATTGAGGACTATTTTAATTGACACTGTTCTCAAATAAAGACTTTTGTAATATTGGGGATTGTTCTCAAAGTTTCATTACTGTATGGTAAAAATAGTTTTAGCTTTAAACTTTATCATTACATTGATTCACTGTGTCATGTGTTCTATGTTGTATGAAGCTAAATCTTTGTTGAATAATGCAAAACCTCCTTTTTCAGTTACAAACTCTATGTAGAGTATCACAGGTTCTTGTAGGTATCACATTAACATATTTATCATGATCTCAGTTTTCCTTAGTTTTCTTTAGCATACACTGTACATACCCACACAGCCACTCATGCATGACATTGCATCCTTGATAAATATCACAGACTAAGTCGTATGTATATTTTTGTCGTGATATTTCCCTAACCACTTACTCACAGAAGTTTGACCTCTGAGCATCTGTAAGGTCATCGTACAGATTGCTGATGACGGTGCTTATCCTGTAAATGTTGACATGAATGGGCATCATTCCATCTGAGGTGGGCGTATACTCAACAGTCAAAATAGCATGGGGAGCACAAGGAAAGCCTTGGCTACTTTGTAAATATACAGATAAGTGGGTTCACAGGCTATTATATCCCCATAGGAGTAAGAGCATATCCACATTGGAGTAAGAGCATATCTACATTGGTGTTAGAGCATATCCACATTGGAGTAAGAGCATATCCACATTGGAGTAAGAGCATATCCACATTGGAGTAAGAGAATATCCACATTGGTGTTAGAGCATATCCACATTGGAGTAAGAGCATATCCACATTGGAGTAGGAGCATATCCACATTAGAGTAAGAGTATATCCACATTGGAATAAGAGTATATCGACATTGGAGTAAGAGCATATCCACATTGGAGTAACAGCATATCTACATAGGAGTAACAGCATATCCACATTGGAGTAAGAACATATCCACATTGGAGTAAGAGCATATCCACATTGAAGTCGGAGCAGTTCTTCTGTGAATTCTTTCAAAAAGTTATTAGCTTATTCTTTGCTATATTAAATATTGAATATACTTTGGAAGATATAAAGAGGATAATAGTTTTTGTTATTTTTTTCCGTTATATTTGTGATATTTGGTTATATTCATTGGTGTACATGCGGAACTTTGAGCATGGCTTAGGGGCTGGATTTGATGCACAATAAGTAGCCATTTTATTACATGTACCTGCATGATTGTGATCTTAAAACAGCAACTTAATGTTCAAGTTGAATAGGCACTAGTTACAAAACCTTTTGAGTATGATTTCATGCTCAAGCTCAAATGATATGTTGGAATTTGTGTACGAAACTTTGAGTGGAGTATGAAATTATACTTTTAAAAGTTATGTAATCTTGGTACCAGAAATAACATGTATACATATGATTAATTTAACTTAATTTAATTTAATTTAACTACAGCATTCCCCTTTATAATACACAACTGATTAGTCTATTATATTTTCCTATTTTTTATATTTGTTTCCATACACAATTGGATCTAAATCAAGTCGTAAATTAAATAAATATTTGTTGTTAAACGGTTAAATACCGGGTAATGACAATGTAATACTTTCAATCTATTGATTTTGATTACCCCTACACAATCTCCAAAATAGTTTTTGTTTGTGTGATTGATGCCTATCTGGGAAAAAACAGTGGAAGGTTGTAACACTTATCTCAGCCAGAGGATATCTGCTTTGCAGTTTAAAGAAATAATGTAGGTACTGTGACATTACAAAAATGTGCCTTTTAGCTGTAAAATGTCAAAAGTTCAGAATGCCCCCAATATCCTGGTGTTTTTAAATGTCAAAGTACATAGACACTAACCAGAAGGCTATATTTACAATTTTACATCTTGGCAAAATTATCACTGGATAATCTCTTAACTCTGTCACATGACTTATTATAAATACTGAAGTGTTCCACTAATTATGACGAGTCAACAGTGTCAAGGGTACATCCTGGCTCAAATTGGTGGCCATCTTGTCTTTTTGACTGGAGGCAACATTGTTATTGCTGGTCAAGTCTTGCTGGTTCAGGATGTAGCGTGTAGGTACTTGACCCAGGTTAAGAAGGGTTAAGTAGATACCTGATGCTGGGTTAAGCATGGTTAAGTAGACATAGAAACCATATTAGCTCACAGAACTGTCAGTTAGCATATATCTGCTCAACCAATCTCAAATGTTCCTTAAATAGACCACCACATCATAAAGGATATTGCTGCTATAGAGTTGCTGGATTTTTATGCCTGATATATGACAAAATGTATCTCTTCATATGTATTTCATCAACCTTCTAGTGCATGAAACAGTAGCTTGGGTTGTATATATACTCCCCAAGGAGTTGAGAGGGAAAATGAGTTTGCACTAATCCTTTGACCGAGGAAATAATAAATTGCTATGGTTATGCTTTCAACCATGGATTTGGCAAAGTTAATGTACATATTATTATAAAATGGATGACATTTGATCATCATAAATATATATGTTAATATGTCACGGAACTTTTAGAATTTTGTTTTCAAATCAATACTATGCTCATTTGCAAGTTGTTGTGTAGATATATAGAGAATATTACACAATGTTCTATTTAATATCAACTTTATGTCCCGAGTGTTATAATTTTATGCACAAGCTTTGAATATTCAGCGAGTATAAATAAAATGATTTCATGAGGGACATAAAGTGATATTAAATTGTGTAATATCCTATATATTGTCCCAGATGTAATTTAAATAGTAAGTAGCCCTAGCATCAACATGCTTTTGATCAAACTTCAATGGTAATCAGATTCTATGCTTACATAGGCATATTGCCACAATGCATCTACGACATCAATTCATCGTCAGCAGTGTTGCGTACCAGGAAATACATATAATTTCAATACAACATACCTTGAAACAACACACTGGGGTAATAAATTAATATAAGTATGCTGCATATTTGCAAGAAACAGCCATCTTGATGACACAAGAGGCTATTTATTATTTAGCTATCAGATGCAGCTGTTTGAACTTAGAGGGTTCAAATTAATGGAAGGATTAATTATGTACTATAGACACATTTATTTAGTTTTAAATATAGCAGCTATTCAAATCTTGAGTTGCCAACAGTAGAGATTCATGACCTTTCTGGCCTCTCTGTTCTGATGCACCCTCCTGACCTCTCTGTTGTGATGCCCCTCATGGCCTCTCTGTTCTGATGCCCCTCCAGGGCTTTCTGTTCTGATGCCCCTCCTGGCCTCTGTTCTGATGCCCCTCCTGGCCTCTCTGTTCTGATGCCCCTCCTGGCATCTCTGCTCTGATGCCCCTCCAGGCCTCTCTGTTCTGATGCCCCTCCTGGCGTCTGTTCTGATGCCCCTCCTGGCCTCTCTGTTCTGCTGCACCCTCCTGACCTATCTGTTCTGATGCCCTTGCAACTGTTAAAATAGTTTGCTTTACTATCTGACATTTAGATTGTCTATATTTCTCAAGTTAAAATATGATCACTTTGTCATCTCTAATCACCAACACAAATTATTCGGCTAAAAAAATCAATATTTTGATGGTTCTGACATGAAACGCTGGAAAACTCAGGTCAATCCACATTTGCATTTAAAAAGTAATTGCTTTCTATTTTCTCCGCAAACTGACAGATGCTGTCTTTCATCCCAAATCTGTACATGTCAAGATGCTCTGACATTGAGAGACACGTGTCCTTGAATATCAATAGTTTAAGCGGCTCTAAACCCCAATTTAAAAATAAATAAATATAATAAGATAACCAATATAATAACACATCTGACTACATTATGTCATATATCATAGAATATAAATAGGCCACAACCAGGAATTCCTAGACGACCTAATTAAATACGCTGGATAATAGGATCATAGCATTTCTGGATATTGACTAAATTATGACATGCCATGTTGGCGAGTTTCTTCATAGTGACAGATTTGGGGGTCTGGTCTTTCTCATGATGTTAATGGAATAATAATCTGTGAGCTTGTGACACATGCATCTTTGGGCAAGTTAATACAGTTGTAGCAATGTCAGGACAGTTTGGCTGTGTGAGCAGGATTAATAGAATTACTGGCCATTATCGTAATACACACATTGGCCAACCATGAGAGATGATAACTTTTGTGTGTTTTATCTTTGTCCATTATTGGAGGGCAATAGCTGATAGTTCATTGTGACTTCTTATTTATCATGTTTCTTACAAGTGCAAATAGCTTCAATCAGAGATGGTTTTTGGAACACTGAGGGAAGCAGAAGAGAGAGAGAGAGAGAGAGAGAGAGAGAGAGAGAGAGAGAGAGAGAGAGAGAGAGAGAGAGAGAGAGAGAGAGAGACAGAGAGAGAGAGAGAGAGAGAGAACAGGAGGTAGAGTAAGGTATTTAGTGGAGGATATAGAGAGAAAGAGAAGGAAGAATGAGAGATAGAAGAGGAAGGTAGAAAGGGAGTGGGAGAATGCAAGGTAGATAGCAATTGACAGAATCAAGGTATACAGAGAGGAAGCAAGAGAGAGAGAGAGGTAGAAAGGGAAGAGGAAGGGATAAATATGGATATTTGGGTCATTTATTGACATGACCGGTCAAATCTGGATGCAGTGACCCACTACATCTCATATTGAACAGGTGCTGGTCGCAAGTACCACTATCGTCCATCAATAGTCACTCCTGTCCATATTAGTGGCCATCCATTGTGACTTTATCATTGACATGGGATCAGGCAATGAGCCAGACTTTTGTCCTGGACACTCTCGAAACTCAGAAATCATTAGACCTCAGATCAATACTCAGGACGGAACGTCCGATCCGTCTTTTAGGGATGATCCCAGGACTGGAACCCTCTCACTGTCCACAGTCCTTGCTGTTCGGGACAGAGTGTAGTGGACAGCTAACTCAGTCTGGGCAAACACTCTCATCAACTTCAACTACCCAGAACTTGCCGAGGAATCTGTCAAGAACGCTTGCCTCAATTTTTACGTGAGAGGGTCAAATCAGAGAATTGTCAATAACTTCAAAGGTTAATTCCGTTGCTTCAGGCTTGATTTTCGAGAGCATTCAGTCTGTCGGGAAATGTGATTTCAGGAATTAGAAGGTTTATGTCATCTTGTGTTGGTGCCAGCCATAGTCATCTACTTTCAGAAAGGAAGCAGGAAAGATGACAAATATACTTTCTACTGGCAAGAACGATTACTTAAGACATTAAAAGTGTCTTATTCTGAGCTATAAATGGTGCAGTGAACCAAATCAAAAGAATTAATCAAAATTAAGTTAAACTATTTTTTCTGCTGTTTGGAGGCAAAGGCCTCAAGTTTTAACCTGCCACAAAGTCGGCATAAATTTCACAGAAGTTACATTTCTGATGTAGTCATCATAGGATGTGCTGTCTGTAATGTCCAAGTGCAGCTATTATCTTTGGTCCATCAGTACCAGTCAGCACTTGCAGGTTTACTGCAACACTTGATCAGCACTATGGGTGTTGCAGGTTTCCTCCTGCAGTAAACTGATCAACTATGATATGAGTGAAATAAACTTGAAAGCAGCTCTAACCCACAATTAAAACCCCCAAAACCTCACACAGCAAACATACCAGCACAGTATTGCAGTGGAAAGCTCATTGACTGGCTTATCAGTTTAATTTGATTTTTTCAAGATTATTTCACTTATCAGTTTTAGGGTAGGAGAAAACCCTCAACATCCATAGCACTGAATGTTGCAGTAAACCTGTGAGCACCAGCTGGTACGGACAGTTGATATGAGTTTAGTTAATACTTTCTAATTTCAAGTCAATAATCATACACCAGATAACTACTTCGTCCACATGGGAATGAATTACTATTCATGGGTTAAAAGGTTGTTTAATTCATCTGAAAACATCACAACACTGTACAGTTTACAGTATCTACCCACTATGTATTATAGTAGACTCGGAGCCTCCATTCCCAGACACCACGGCTTATGCCCATGTTGATTGGTCCTGCTGATACAAGAGCCTCATTAAGAATCGCTGGCCATAGTAGCAAGATTGACAGCCAATCAGCCAGATTGATGCATCAGTCGACATCTTCCTCTGACCTTTGACACCAGGGAAGGTACGAGAATACGATTTTGTGAAGTTTTCCGGAATTTGCAGAGTTGTAGCAATTCCGTTTTGTTGAGTTAGCGACTGGGGGGTCGTCTGGGGTGTCATAGACTGAGAAATCAGGTTTTTCTCATTTGTAGATTTTGAGGGTGATCTCTGAAATATGTGGAAGTGAATATTAAAAAGTAGGGTTAACATGTTTAACATGTTTAAAGATTATATGTGCATATGTTCTTATTTTACAATCTCATTAAAATGATTTAGACATTGGTCTTGTCTGTTAAAATAATGGCAAAATGATTAAAAGTAGCAAATCAAAATCTGATCTTCATTAGATTGCTAATTTGTATAGCCTTAAAAATATATGCTATTTTGATGCTTTTTCCTTATAAAAAGTAATATCATAATGTGTAATCATAGCAAAGCTGGAATAGTTCAGCACACATACATGTATCTGTCAAAGATAACAAGCAAAATTTAAAACATGAAATTGGTTTTATGTTATGTCTATGGACAGTAGGTTTAAGTATTAATACCATCACAACTGTAGCTCACATTCATTAACCCTCTTCAAGCTGGAGGCAACCATGAGTGCCTTACAGAGCAGCTATGTTGATTAACCTCATTGGGGAAAAGGGTAACCAGGCTGGATTTGAAGACAACTTTAGTTGATTTGGATCCTTTCAAATAAGTAAGATTTATACTTACCATAGAGTTTTCTGGGACATCAGTTGATTAATAGTCGTATTTCTCCAGCGAGGTAGGTCATTTGTATTGATTTTCATAGGAGCTGGGTTGATTTAACATTGTGAAATTAGATCGATGAATATAGGGGAAGTTGATAGCATTGTGATTGGCTATCTTGCCCTATATTTCCACTGACCAATGCTCGGAATAGTCAGCAAGAGCTTGTAGGATGTTCTGTCCAGCTTTCATCAAGGTCAGTGATGTCCTTAGATCATAAAGCATACACATCTTTACTGATGAAGTAGTATTTGTTCGTGTTTGCTTAAAATGTATTTTCCATTTAAATTATTTTTATTATTGGTTGTTATTTTAACACGGTTGTGTAGGGGTAACGGTTTGAGTCTAGCTTATGCCATCATGTAGAAGAGTGCTTTGATCCACACTGCTCCAGTCTACCCAACTGAATGGGTACCTTAACTTAATTAGTGCCTTAACTGGAAGCTTAGGAGGCATTATCCCCAGGGAGTTGAGAAGGTGGAATGCGTGCATCTTGATCGATTGACTGGGCCGATAATGAAGCACTATGAGCAATCTTTCGAACATTGATTTGGCACAATATAAATATTGTTATTATTATTTCCGAACACAGTGTATGCTCAAATGTTCAGGCTATTAATAAAAAAAAATGCCACTTATAACATTTCATTAAGACCATTGGATTATAGAATAAACAAGTACTACAATGACATTGAATCTGAGCCAGTCTCCTACGGGTATAGCCAAAGTATATGTGATCTTAGTGGCCAAATGCATGTTGGCATTTCAAAAATATTTTTATTCCACCTTTACCATGTCTAATTAAATCTATAACATCCATCTAAAACCTGGTTTCTGTTTATCGAAATGAATATAGCAATTTAATTGTTGTAAATAAGCATAAAACACCAGTGGTTACAATAACGCCTATTCTTCCTGTATGAAACTGGCCCAAGACAAGACAAGAAAAGACAAAACACAAGTACATATTTATCAACTGGCAGCCACTTCCATTACCAGATTCTTTCTTATACAAACAAACAGATTTATAGAACTAATTTCCTGACTCTTATAGCCAGGAAAATTTAACTGATTAGTTCAGACGGCTGGAGTCCAATATGTCGTTCTGATATTCTTGTAAATCATGAAAATGTGCATGCATACCATCCTATGTTTCTTTCAGTATAATGAGAAACAGAATTGGTCAGATTAGTAGGTTTTTTACGAATGGCATGATAATCATTTGCACCTTTTGGGCAGGTCTTGCGCTATATTTAGTGCATAACCAGATGGGCGCCATCTGATAAATAATGTCAGAAGGTGAAAACTATATTTATTCCTGAGCATAATGGACCCACTGTTTGAAATACTATTACCATGGTTACTCATACATACACACATTCTAAAATGCCTGGGTCCATTTGGACACAAATGCATTTGTTGTTAAGCAGCCTGTTATCAATCACAAAGTGCCGACACTGCATATTGCAAAATTTTAATGACATGAGGGTTTCGAGAAATTTCACGGCATGCCAAACTTAGTGCAAACACAGGTAAAAATTGATAAGATAGGCTTTGATGTGGGTGTACAATGATGGTAGAGATAGGAGGTGGATGGGAACTTCCAACAGGTGTTGAGAGGATGTTGCAAAGATGTCCGGAAGAGATCAGATGAATCTCGAGAACATCTGGCACCATCGTCCAATTTCCTTCAGGGTCTCCGATTCCAGGGGAGGTGTTGGAGTGACATGGATATGGAGATAGGCTGGAGATAGGATATGCATATGGACAGCACTGGTCTGTCTCCCTGTAGGAAACAGGACTGTCTCTATCACCAAGTAGATGGTATATCAGTCTGGGCTCGCCTGTACGAAATGGCATAACTTAACTACTGTAAATCAGGAAATTAATGCGAGCAGGATATTAATGCGAAAAATGCCACTGGCTTGTGGTCGCATTTAATTCCTACGCATTAAATACATTCTGTATTTTAAGACCAAATCGAATAATGTGTACC
>JAUTBT010033535.1:0-18406 GCA_032361225.1 Lepetodrilus schrolli | reverse complement strand
TTTCCTCCTGCCCTAAACTGACAAGTCGTGATATAAGTGAAAGAATCTTGAAAGCGACTCTAAATCCCAATTAAAAATAAATACAAATAAATAAAGTAATAATGATTGAGAACTCTACAGCTTGATGAAATATCCTGATGACGTTTGCATTATAATGTAAATTAAAGATACTTGTCGAATGTGCCAAAATAGATCACTTAAAAACATTCATTTCTCGTCATCCAACACACAACTGTCATTATAAGGAATGAATGTTGAGTCATTAGCATGCATTGTGTTATGAAGCTGATTTCGCCAATAAAGCTTGAAACGGAAATTACCAACGTGAAATAATCGTATTTTTATCTTGCTGAAAAGGGTAATCAGTATAAATGACATCATTTTATGTGTAAAATCGTAAGAATTACGCTAAAAGTTAAACGGGTCTGTGGATATATAATCTAGCCGAATAAAGCATCAAATGCACTAGAGCATCTAAATTTAGCCCTACAGCAAGATTTCATCTATGTATCGTTGACCTGTCAAGTTGCCACGGATCATAACCAAACCTGATCTCAGATTGTGTTTTCCCACCCCATACCATAACCCTGCCACCTCTATATGAGCCATGTTTGTGCTTATTACCATATTATCATTTTTTTACGAATCGGTTATTTGTTTGCCAGATTGATGCCTAGATAGCATTGACAAATTTATAATTTTCATATTAATTATGTTTAAATACTAGTAGTTACATTTCAGTATTCTTGTGTATTGTCAATTGAAATCTGATATATTATATAGACACAATATTATCATGCCATGTTTTCTTATGATTACAGTAAAAATAATAAATATTGTGCAAAAACAAATATATATTGTGTTGTTATTTGTCTTTAAATCAATCAACATTTTTTTGTATGTAAATTTGTGCTAATTAGAAGAAGGTGCAGATGATTAGTTATTTAGTTTATGGCAGCCATTTGTAATTTTGATGTCGGCAACATGGAAATCTAATGTTCTATATAAATTAAGATTCTGAATCCAATAACAAAATTCATATTTATGGAGCTGGTAGCTTTATTGAGATTTTTGATATTTTTTTTTGGCAATTTTGATTTCATGCATAATTTTCTTGGCAACCATTCATCATGCAATATGTAGCTGATATTTAACACTACCGACTATGAAAAACATCTCCTCACTATCACAGAATCTTCACCTCACAGCATGATATGAACAACAATAAAACTTGCTTGAATGAAGCATACATTGTGTTGTTGCTCACATAATATATTCATCAAGCTGATGACATTGCATTTGCTTATGAAAAGCAGAATTAGAATGCTAACAGGCGGAGCGCTATGGATGCTAAAGCATTATCTGCAACAGGGATTAACCTGGCTTTTGAAAGTTAATAATAAAATCATTCTCAAAGAATTCAAAGGGATGACATCTTGCATTTTTTATTTGTTTTGCTTCATCTCGAGGTTCGTTCCATTTCATTGATCTTTAAATTATTTAAACAGCCAAATGTAAGAGATTTATTTGTTGTCTTTTTTTGTGTGTGTGAAAATCTAATGAGATAAAGTTAGGTAACATAGAAAATAAATGAATAGTATCTCTGCAAATGTGGTCATTACTTTGAATCTAGCATGATTGTGGGTATGTATTTTGCTTGATGAAAGAGTTTTATCAGTAAGTAATTCAATTATTATATTTTTTAGATTATTTATTTTTGGCACCTCCAAAAATTTCTTTAAAATAATTGAAAGAGAACAAATTCTTCCATCTTCTTTGACATGGATTCAATTCCCATGGTAAAGTAGCATTGTTACCTTAGTGACAGTTTGTAACCATGGTAACCAGGGTATTTCCATTGTTCCAGGAGACTCCGGATGGTGATGAGGGTGGAGGTAGTGGACGGTCACCTCTCCGCAATAGGAGGTAAATGTCTACTCAAAACTGCTTTCCACATTACTTATTATTATGCCATAGTTGTTTGATTCCCTGGTTTCAATGTTGGAAAATAAAAAGAATAATTTTTATTATATTCTGCCGACAGTGTACTAGTCTTTTGAAAATTATAGTAATAAATGGTGATGGAACAAGTCATATAAACAATGAACAGAGACCGGCAAGCAATGGTTGACACAAAGTTGAAGCCAATTTGATTACTTACTGGTAAATATTTATAACAAAAGTCTAATTTATAACAATTATTACTATTGTACATTCAAATCTGAATTCAATGTGTATTGGGGTTTGTAACAATTATTGACAATTATATTGATTATTTATATATATTTTCCGTCAACCGGCCATTCATAATCTCCAATTATTGTTATTTTTATATTGGACCCAACCGACTGGCCAAAATATCAAATTATATTTATTTATATTTTCGGCCGCCTGAGACAAAATTATCATAGAAAAATCTGTAAACCAGGGAATCAAATAACTTATTATCTTCTGCTGAGCATTGTTGTAAAACATGGAAATCAATGTTGTTTTGTCTTTCTACTCTTGTCATAGTCGGGTATGTTGCAATCCTTATAGGAAATTATATTCAGGCTTGACTGTAATCCATTATTAGATATTTGCATATAAATTTCCATTCCTATTCTGGGATGTGGTGAACTCGTAGTGAAAACAAACTCGTATGTACTAGTAACTCGTAGGTAAAAATTATAAATGGCTTTATGGGATATCATAAACTGTCAATGAAGACTGTAGACATAACCCTCTTCCTGCAGTCGCTGAATTAGGCTCAGGCACTGCTCTTTGGGGCATCTATGGTTGCCTTCAGCATGGAGAGGGTTAATACATACTTGTTTGAAGTACATGTAATTGCGAAAATACTTGTGGTTAGTGATCTGATATTGTACAAGTTCATTTTTCCCACGAGTTCACTGTCATTTTCCCCACGAGTTCACTGCAGGCCTCCATTTTTAATAGATTTAGCATAAATAATTGTCAGGTGTAATATTCTTAATACTATATTGTTATTTTATGTATATTATCTTATGTAATGATCTGATAATGATGTAACTAGATTTATGAATGTGTATGTGTCAGCATTTAGTGTATTCATGCATTGAGATATCAATGTAACTGTTTATCATACCACACATAATGAACATCAAGATAAACACTGTATTCTATAATTGTTGGTGGTCACAAATGGGTGAAAAATTCCTGCAGCTACGATAAACTCCATATTCACTCATTCACTCTATAATTGTTGTACCTCTCCTCTTTCCATTCTCGTATATTTGTGTCTGTATGTGTAAAGACCTATCTTTCATTCATCATGTTCATATTATATCATTGTCCATCAATAATTTCATTTTTCTTATCATAATCTACATATTTGTCTCTATTCACCTTCCAGCAAATAACAAATAATGGTTTGCTGTAGATGGGCAGAAATGATTAAAGAAAACTGTGCAATTTGAGGGTCATTTTGACTCCATAAATAATAACAATAATAATCATAACAAATTAATGAGCATTTATATTGCGCCAAATCCACCCAAGTATGCATCCTCATAGTACTACATGTAAAAGGACTAAAACACAGAGGTGATTTTATCTATGCCCTTTATTATTATTGCTCATATGTAATATATAGAGTTATATTTGTAAGAATCCGAGTTATCAGGAAAAAAGCCACACAAATGCAAACCCATAAATCCCTTTGCCAATGGTATACAATGTTTGTTTACAAAATGTTGTATATGTTAGTCAGTGTTAGACACCAAAGGTTCTCTAACCAATGGCCACCTGGGCCAGTAACTTTTCAAATCTACTGGCCCTGTTGAAAATCAGCAGGCTCTATGTGGTATAGGATCATCAGTTCTTTAGATTTATACAATATGAATTTGGTGTCTGAGTCACTTTAAACATAATAATAATTTCCCTAGGGTGAACCCTGCCCCAGTGTGTATGTCAGCCTGGGTGCCGGGATATACTTACATCAACACATCTATAGACTGTTCCTGATATAGTTGACCAAGCTCTTTGTTAGCCAAACGCTCTGGTGTATGGGTGATGACAATGACGTATCTGTGTGTGGAATATTTGCATTTTAAAGTATTTTTTTCGTGTCAGTGCAAATGACCACCTGTAATGTTACATGGCAGTTCACATTGTTCAGGTTGTTGCAGTCTGGCTGTATCTATTGTTTATGACTTGGATGTGAGTGTTAACAACTTACAGAATATTATGGGGGTACGGCCGTATCTATTGGTTGTGATGTGGGTACGTCCGTATCTAAACGTAATGGGGGTATGGCAGTATTATTTTTTCCAGGACTGTATCTACAGTTTATGCTGAGGGTATGGGACATTATCATTATTTGATATGGGTTTGACTGTTACCATTTTACTACATACATAATGGGGTTACGGCTGTGTCTATTGGTTGTGATGTGAGTCCCACTATCTACAATTTATTATGGGGTATGGCAACATTTACAGTTTTATTATGAAGGTATCTGACATTATCATTATACGATCTTTATTAAATCTCAACAAGGGCTTGATGTGCTGATGACAGGGCAGCCATGTGTGTGTTTGTTTGTAGAGGTATTCTTGCCCTCTTGATGTAAATAGGGATATTGATGACACTTGACTTGCAGTTCAACATATGAAGTAATTACTTAAGACCCACATTCCAGAGACCTACAGGCACCTGATGCTGGTCTAAGTATTCTCTTATATAGCAAAGTCTTGTCATTACAGTTGTTTATTTCTTAATTTGACATTTATTGTTTCAAAATTAATTTTTATTACGACAGATCGAACCATTCCTAGTGTGTACGTATGGCCACACATATCTTTACAACTATACTATGTCATACAAGTTATAGCCAACATAGCATCAAATATAAAAATTTAAAAAAATATAATTTTTAAGTGAAATTACGGTTGAACTAAAAATCCAAGCAGCAATTTCATTTAGGTAAATACAAAATATATTATGCAGTAATTTAAAAATAAGATTGAACTTTCAGTGAAAAGGCAAATGTAAAATGCTGAATAATCTACTTGTCTGTCACATGATGATTAATTTGTTTAAGTTGAAGTTTTCTTTGAAGGCATGCAATCATGGTTTGTTAACTTATTTCATGGTCAAATATATTTTACCTGAAAGTATGTACATTTGATTTATTTGCACAAGTATATTGGGCAACAAGCTACATTTTCCCACTGATTTTCAGTATTTTCAAATTTTATGTCATTTTTTTTATCTTGCGATATTTAATACGTGGAGATTTTTTTTTTTTAAAATATAAAAACCAGTGCCACAGTGGGACATGCAGAAAACTTAGCTTGTTGCCCAATATGCAATATACTTGTGTAGACAAATCAAATGTACATACCTTCAGGTAAAATACATTTGACCATGAAATATGTCAACAAACAAAATTGCGTGTCTTTAAAACTGAGGCTTTTCCTACAGCCACTTTTGTGGGTCAGAACATGGCCCCGACATAAACATGACAACCTGAACACTTGTGTACCAATCAGTCCAGCTTATGCAGCTATGACACTGATCCTTCAAACATATCACCAGGGTTAACTGAACCATTATCAGACTGGAAAGTCTCCTTAATCTACCTTTATGTCTACTTTTGTGAAGTCAGTTTCTACTTTATACCCTATTACAATAACGTTAAAGGGTTTACAATGTATTTAATTAATTTCAAAGTTATGATTCATCAAATCGTGTGCTCAATATATATTTTATACAGCTGACAAGGCGAAATAAGTGTTAGATGTTGAAATATGCAACTTGGAGTGTGTTGGCAGCACCCGACTATGTAATGGCATTATTTCAGATTTTTAATATACAGATTTTATCATGGTCTATTAAGTTAATTATTATTGTTTTTATAGAAATTTCTATAACAAGAGATGTGTCAGGTGGCATTACTTGCTTCTACCAGTATATCTACTGTATCTAGGGTCACGTTTCAAAGAATGATCATAGTGCTACGAGAATCAGAACACACATGTATACTTTAACATGGAAGTATGACTCTCCTGGCACTATGATCTATGATCGTTCTATAGAACTATACATTTTATACCCCACATCATGGCACGTGAGCTGTTGGTTGGCTGCAGATTCACGTACTATAAACTGTTTTGTATGCTATAGTACAAGAATGACCTGCAAAAGATATCACACAATGGTGTTGTCAGATAACCTATCAGCACATAAATAAGGCTGCATTTATTAGTTTTAAAAAAACCCATCTCAGACATTTATGAAAATGTAATTTAAGTTGGTGCTGTCACAGTATAAGTACTCCACCCCACCCCCCCTTGTAAATATCATGAATATGGAATGGAGTGTTTTGTTAGTATTTGATATTTTGGGTATTTTAAACTTAAAGGTATACATGTGTATGTTACTTCTAACCAATCCATTGAAGTGGAGCATAAAACTAAGCCATTTAACAAGCATCACCACTGATGGCATAAAACTAACTGACCTAGATAAAAACACATGGAATAAAGAGGGAGTGGGACTTTATTATTTATTTTTATTCATAAAATGTCTATACACGGCCTATTCAGGGGGTCAGGATGTCTTCTGAAAAGATACAAGACATTTATATCGCCTGAGGTACGCTATTCTCACTAAATGATATGTGATATTGTGATGACAGTCAGCGGAACTGTGCGCATTAGAGTGTATTCAATACGTATAGCTGTGGACGTTGCAGTGTATTGAAATAAGGTGGTCTTGGCCAACACTCGTAAGTCTGCCAAGCTTTAGACGGTGACGGGTGTAACGCAATTCAGGCATTGTTGCAGATTGCTTGCTTTGAACGGCCGACTGACACTGCAAACTGACAGGAAGTGATAGCTCGGAGTATGTAGCGGTATCAAGTAGATTTGAGGAAAGACATGCTTCATGAAATCTGGGTTATAACTAAGCACACCGTGCATGTTTTGTATGTTTATCTCTTTGTCCTACATGTGTTTGAGAAGTAGCGTGACATGACAACAGTGTCTCCGGCAACAGGTGTCGCCGAGGATCATGCAAATCTACAGTGGATACGGAGAATATATGAGCGACGTTTGCGCATAAAGATGTTTTGTTGGTGCAGCGTTTACACCAAAATGTGTTCGACTGTGAGGATGTTATCTGGCCAGGAAAAGTGTACTTTGTACATGTCGAAGTGCATGAGGTGCAACACGTGTTTATTGAAGGATTTCCTTCCAGGAGATTTCATATGATCCCTTACGAGGATATAATATTTATTTTTCATGCAATGAAATACAGAGGACATGTGAGAGAAGTGTAGGTTTGGCTGAAACTGATCCCCTCGACTTCGATTTCTTCGTGATGAGGGTGTCATGTGAGAAGGCGAACATCCACGGGTTGGTGTACACTTGTTGGATAGTGGAGGACTAGCGTGTGGTACTGTACTGTACTGGGCTGGGCGGATACCACACTCCAGCTCTACTTACTGATACTGATAGCAAGGAAGTATTGTATCACACCCACCTCCGCCATGTGACCAGACCTGGACTCTCTCTCTCTCCATTGTTATTCAATAAGTGCTTTAGTGGACTAGATGAACATGCTATGCATTACTGGCAGGATATTGTTTGAAGAGGGCTGATGATGACAATGGTCTAATTATCTGAAACATGTTGGTTTGAGATATTTTGAAGATCGAGATGGATTTGCAATGAAATCTGGACGGAGACGAAGTAGTATAGTTAATATACATAAAGGAAGGTAGGTAATGCCTCCAATGATAATCAGCAGATAGTGTGACTAGAAGGCATGCTGAATCTGAAAACTAATTTACTTTCACTGCATGTGCTATTGATAGTCTAGATAACTAAAACATATTTTGATATTTCTTTTCTTTTTTTCAACTGTTTATTGGATTATTAATCCTCGTCAGGCGATATGATATCTTTCCCACTGCTGTCCTCTTAGTGTTTTCACAGTACTGTAGTGGCAATAGATGCATTGGACTCGTATTACTTCCAGGGGATGTTGCCTTGAGCTACAAACATCATTATGGCATGATTTACAGCACATTTTCCTCTTTATTAAACCAATATACCACCGAGACTGTCCACTACAACTTACACCCATTAAATAAAACTAGTATTTGTGAAATATTCCTGTTGCAATGTCAAGCACTAATTAGTTAATCAAAATAAATCATGAAATCTAGATCTCTACTAAGTTATAATCATATTGTTATATCATGTGCTCATTTAAAATTTAATTGGAAAAATACTCTAGGCCCTTTGATGTGATGTTAGTAAATTGCCTGTAGCTAATTTGTCTGACCATAAGTGAAAGTTGTCCAGGGTACAAGCAGTATCAACTATCATTTGGCAGGAGGACACATTGAGGCATAAATCTGTCACATCCATGCATCATGGTCTGGACAGAATGGCTACATGGCCAGGAGTTAGAGGTAAACAGGAATCTACTGTTGACAAATAGATTGACAGATTTTTGTCGATCACAGGGCAGCATGCCTGTTTCTGTGTTTGCCGTAGGCTTGTCAACAGCCGCCATCATTAGCTGGGACATACCTTGTGATGAATTGAACAGGTACAGGAAGTCAATGTCGCTGAGATCATCTGATGAGAGAGAGAGCATGCACCATCCACTGTGGCTGGAATCCTTATGAAGTTGAATATACCAGTAGCTCACCATCTGACAAGATTCACTGCCTGATAGTATTGTCAGTTTTATGTGCTGGTAATTGCAGTGTTCAAATTAAAATGGGGGGGGGGGGGGCATTTGAAAATCTGCAATGTTAAAGGTATCTAAGGGACCCCCCTGCAAATTACAGATTTGACCACCTTTAATATTGGCCATACTGAGAAGGTCCCTTTTATCATTTTCTGAATGTCTAACTGTAAATGTATAGTACTCGTGTGGGTGCAAACAATACAATCAATGCAAATCATCTCTGTTCGTGGCTCAGCATTATCTTTGATGACAGTTCAGAATATAGTTGTCAGTTGTTTATTTAAAGTGACCAGGTAATCTTAATTCAGGAAGCAGTTTCCTTCTGTCACCTATACCAGTGCATTGTGGATGGTTTCAGTCGCCAGTGGAAACTTGCCTGTCATGTGTCTCTATTTATTCAACGTATACTCTGTCAGTGGGTTGCCTGCTTGCCTTGACATGTGGTATCAGCTCTGCTCGGAAATCAATTAACACGCTGAGTGTGTGTTAGTGATTGACAACCTCAAGTATCTGTGTGTGTATCTGAGTGTGGTAATATCTGCTGGTGTGATGACAACATGCTTCCCATCAGTGATCATTTACCAGGTCACAATATTACCTACATGTAGATCATTTACCTGGTCACAATATTACCTACATGTAGATCATTTACCAGGTCACAATATTACCTACATGTAGATCATTTAGATCATTTACCAGGTCACAATATTTCCTACATGTAGATCATTTACGGGTCACAATATTACCTACATGTAGATCATTTACCAGGTCACAATATTACCTACATGTAGATCATTGTCAAGAGACTCTATAGATCTTGAATTAGATATTTAACTTTGTAGATTAGCTGTAGTGGTTTTGGACAGCATGTAATATGAGTAAATCAATCCACATATTCAGTGCTTTTTATAACGATCAAGGAAGGACCTCCAAAAGTGTTGTAGCTACTAGTATCAATACTTTCCATATTTTGAATGTATTCAGTGTTGACTCTTTCTGTATCGTGGCCTGTCAAGGGGTGTAATATTGATTGCTTTAAAGTCCTCACACAATATGCGGGAAGCTTCAAGCAACAGAAGAAGAGCAGTGACACCATGTATTGATAGAGCAAGTAAACAGGCTAGGCAATAAGATCTGTATAGGACACTCTATTCCTAGCAGGACTGATCGTATCTGTGGTGGTTGCCCTGTTTACATAACCATGATCATGTCAGTGGTGATTACTTTGCTGTGATCACTCGGCTGTAGGTGATAAACAAGGTCCCCACATTTCTGAACATTTAATTGATTTCAAAGTTCTCAAAGTATTTGTTGCGTCTAATCATTCTTTCTCATTTTAAAATAAAATGTAATTGAAACACACAGTATTTATTTTAGAAACTGAGAATGTGTCGGGCATATAATAACAAATTGAAATATGTGTACACAAACCATTTTGAATTATTAAGCAATTATTTGTTGAGATGCAGTTTTGAGATAATACGATGTTTACAGTATTCAGCATTGAGAGTGGGTGGCATTGTCAATGTTGGAGACAGTCACACCTGATGATACAGGTTATGTCAAATACAATACACAATACTGGGCTCATACTCCTATGGCGTCACTCTCACACTGGTGTCATTTAGCAGCCACTAGAGACCTTGACATAAATATCGATGGATGCATGATCAGCAGTTTGAGAAATGTTCAGTTGTAGAATGTCTTGGTCCTTGATATATTTAGTTTATTTGTGTTGGGTTGTTTTTTGTCATTGCTTTGTTAAAATATTAAGCAATCCTTGGAAATTGCTGATGAAACGTAGAGTTTAGATGTAATGATAGTGTAGTTTTTATTTCGTATAACCGTTACTCGCTGGAAGAAGCACAGACCATTAATAATAGCGGGTTAGTCAAATCTGGTGAAGTCAGACAATCTGCCAGTCACGTTTGTGTAAATTAGAAATCTAATGATAATGATGATGTAGATGATCCAACAATATAAGCATCAGTCAGTGTTTTATACACTTGCAAGTCATACTGTGTGTACCACGTGTATAGAGATTAGTTGTCCTGCTGCGTACATCTTGTTTCCTAGCTATGACCAGTGTTTCCTAGCTATTACCTGTGTGTACACTGGTGGACAGACATCTATAACAGGCCTGATAAGTGTACTGTATTTACAGTGACATACATCGGGAGATTCTGGCAGTCACTTCATTCCAAAAAGTTACAGACCAGATGACACTGAACTTCATACTCCACCCTTTCTCTATCAACTCAGAAAAATTGGGATTTGAAATGACAAACTGTGGTGAATCCCTAGATGTTTTCTTCAATTGAGACCACATGTAATTCTAGTTGTCAACAGGATTTTGTGCAAGCCTAGTTGAACTTCTATTCTGGGATATGTTGGGTTAACCCAGAGGATCCAGAGGACCATCCTCACTAGACCTATGTATGATGTTGAATGATGAGGACTGAGGACAGTCTGTTGAACTGCTATCTGTGCATACTACATGAAATTATTACATACCATTATAATCGACTCATGGCAAATTATGATTGATCACATGATGGACATTTGCAATAGTGAACTAGCTATCAGAAAGACATCGGTCATACTTAGTCCAATTCGTGTAAATCATATTTTGACGGAACTTAATTTCCTGCACAGTTTGCAGACCATATACTTAACAGGATGTTGTTTGATTTATGGATTGTACAATCTGAAAGGTGGACGTTCTGAATTGTGATTAGTCTGTGATGACAATAACATTGGAAGAGTCGAGTCGGAGGTTAGTACTATTACCTTCATGTTTTTTTGTTTGTTTTTGTGTTCACTTTTTGTCTTGGTGCTATCGTATGATGTTTACAAATAAATGAGGAAACCTTTTTATTGTGTAACAGTATGTGCATTGTTCTTTGGCCGTTTTATTTTTATTGTTTAAACATTTACATATATTGTAATTTTTTGTTAAAGAATCTGCACCATGTAATTAGACATCAATAGCTGTTATTACTAACTTAGATATCAATTAACCATTAACTTTACACCTTACTGTAGCAATTGATACAGCTAATGTGTATTCTTAAGATTTATCTGTAGGCCATCAATTTTGTATCAGTCTTGTTTATTATTATTGTGTATGGGTGAAATATCACTGCTGCGACCCATGATGCAGTTGTGGTTATATTTCATGGATTAATTTGTTAAAATCTCTCTTTAGATGGGACTATATCTAGGTTGGACTATAGCCATTAGACTATGTCAGTGTGTGCTAGTGATGACTATCTCCATGTATGATTTGTACCAGCTTGTGCTAGCTTCGAATTTCATTCTACTCAGTTCTCCAATCGAAATACATCTTTTAACAAGCTTTATTGGTTGAGAGCACTGAGCTTGAGCTGTAATAAACAGGATGTTATTTCATGCAGCACAATTTCTAGCATTGCTGTTGCTCAAACTAACCTTAAACCCAACCCCATCTCGTGGTGTAGTTCACGTGTCATTAATCAGCATGATCATCACATGTAGATCTTCAGGTCCTAGAAACATACACCTGTAATCTATACCTGAACGAGATTTACGGGCAACGTGACAGCTGAACACACTTTAGAGTTAGATGCACAAAATAGTTGAAATAGATGATTCCACAGTAAATGATAACTTAGTTAGATGCACAAAATAGTTGAAATAGATGATACCACAGTTAATGATAACTTAGTTTGATGCACAAAATAGTTGAAATAGATGATACCACAGTAAATGATAACTTAGTTTGATGCACAAAATAGTTGAAATAGATGATTCCACAGTAAATGATAACTTAGTTTGATGCACAAAATAGTTTAAATAGATGATACCACAGTAAATGATAACGTATATATCGGTCAAAATATTGGTATTTCAGATGGCTAAAGGAATGAAGAGAGTAGAAAAGATTCCATATTTTAATACATACAGTAAGAAATGACACTGTGGTCAAAGTATGTAGACTGATTGATACTTAAGCATGTCTAGTCATCTACTCAACTAAGCGAGACTGTTGACTGCAACCTTGACTTTGATAGGAATGACATACATGTTCATGCATTTATCCTATATTATAGTATAATGATCAAAGCATGAGTAATTTAATTTCATAGTTTTCCCGAAATATATGCTTTTGCCTCATTCAGGTGACATTGACCTTTGACCGAATCACCAAAATTTCAACCAAAATGTTGCCAATGTCCACAAGCCACTAAAGTGATATTGACTCAAATTAGCTGAATGGTTCTTGAGATAATCCAGACAATATTTCTGAAGAGCAGTAATCTCAATCCATATCCTACATACAAAGCCACCAAACATTTACTGAGATCTTGAGACACCCTATGAAACAATATGTCATACTACTAGATCCACTCAATATTACTTCAGATATTTCACACAATTCTTAATGATTTCTACTTGTAAATCCTTTCCCGGGAGCCTGGCATCATTGTTCATCAAAGTTACATTTCTGCTGCGATCATGATAGGATGCACTGTCTGTACCATAGCAATACAGTTATCATCTTTGGTCTGTCAGTACCAGCCAGTGCTCACAGGTTTCCTCCTGCCTTAAACTGACAAGCCATGATATAAGTGATATAAAAGTATACATATACTGGTGCCAATATATTTAACCCTCTTCAAGTTGAAGGCGATCACAGATGCCCCAAATAGCAGCAATTTTGAATAATTCAGCAGTCATTTAACCTTTTATCTGCTGGTGGCAACTGGAGATGCCCTATAGACTTATTTTGATTAGTACAGAAAACAAAAGGTTAGGAGACCAAATTGCTTCCAGACAGAATTAAACATGTACCAGTGACAACGGTATGTATTATTTAACTTCATGAATGACACTAGCAAACACATTAGCCTATGTGTAGCACTCTATGCAAATACAATGTAACAGTCTTGTATTGTTACTATAAGAATGTACTCTAATCACCTTTACAGTAAGCTTACACCTTCACCTATGGTTAACAGTTTATGTAAATCTAATATAACATTCTCATATTTTCATTGTCAGAATACCCTTACAGTAAGCTTACACCTTAGTATATGACTACCATTGACAATGCACTAATGGATGGCGGAAATCTCCCTGGCTGACATTAATAAAAAATAATCATTTTCCATCAATGCTATTCCCATGACAACATCGTGTGTACCTTCAGTCCGTTAATCTTGTAAAAGGCAGAAGTCAGTTGTACTGCAGGAATACTAAGTTGAGCAAGTGTTAATGTCTCCATATGCATGATGTATGGATCTGATAGACGGTACAGTTAATCAAGATGATCCTTCCAAATAGTGACCAATTTTTCTGTGTCCAAATGGGGAACATCTAGGAAATAACAGACTCAACTCAGATGTACTACAGCATCACAATGTGGAGCAAGTGTAAATGCCTGATGTACAGATGGTACAGTCAATCAAGATGATCTTTCAGAATTGTTGGCGATTTTATGGGCCCCAAACACCAATATTGGAAGTGCTGTCTATACTGTGGAATTGCAGTTATCATCCATGATAAGTCAGTACCAGCCAGTGCTTGCGGGTTTACTGCAACATTCAGTGCTACGGATGTTGCAGGTTTCCTCCTGCCTTAAACTGACAAGCTGTGATATAAGTGAACGAATCTTGAAAGCAGCTCTAAATCCCAATATTAATTCAATCCCTAATGGATCACTATTAACACCTGTTGACCCTGTGTCTCAGAACCCAGTAGCTTCTTGCTCTCTACCTTACCTCAACCAACTAGAACACTGTTGACCACAATGGATCACTAGTATTAACATACTAGTTGACCATGTGTGGTTTACCATGTGTGGCTGACCATGTGTGGTTGACCATGTATGGTTGACCATGTGTGGTTGACCATGTGTGGTTGACCACCGTACTTGCACAACCATGCCATACTGCATCTCAGATCCCAGTAGCTTCTTACTCTCTGCCTTACACCAGCCACCTAGGACACTGTTGATCATTATTAATAACTATTGACCATATGTAGTTGACAAGCGTACCTGCACCACCATGCCATACTGTATCTCAGATCCCTGCAGTTTCTTACTCTCTGCCTCATTCTGTTTCTTCTCCAGTTCTGCTGCATGCTGAAACACAAACAGGTCCAATTAAGATAGAGAACTTTCTGAGGGATTTAATGTCAAATACCATGACAAAGGCAGATCTGCCATGTCGACAGACTAAGAGGCAATCCCTAACTTTATAGTGTATTAACCTGAAAAGAGTGGTGGATTAGAATGTTCCTGTATTGAAAGAAGATTTCATTCAAACTCAACAACCTGAAAATAATAGTACGCAATAGGTGCCAGTGAGCATAATGATAATGTGAATGGTAAAGAGGGAAGGGAGACATATACTCAACAAAATTAATTAAGGGCCAATAGCCTTTTTTGAACACATAACTTTAGCTTTATATTATTTTAATAGAATATCCAAACATATAAGGGTCCAGGTACTCTTCAAAAACATGCAGATGCATTGAAAGAAGAATGCAACCCTGATTCCTCAAGCAGAATTCCGAAATTTGGTCGAAAGTTTCCCTATAACATAATAACATCTCTACTGGCCCTTAATTTATTTTGTTGAGTATATTATTATGTCATTCAATGTGAATCTGTTATTCTAGTTGAAATATTTGCAAGAACAGCACCTCTTGCAATAGGAACATCGATTGCATTTGGTTAAAATAACTTTAAAGCCTACTGGCCCTTAATTACATTTGTTGAGTATACTTTTGACCTTTGTTCGGCCATGCAGTCTCTGAAGCATTATCATCTTGACATGTATTCACCATATTTCAGTCAATATTGTTATTGTTGATAGACTTGTGTCCTTTGTCTTTACTGTTTTTGTATAATAGACCATTGACCTTTGTTCTCCCATGAAGGTTGTGTGGCATTATCGTTGTGACATGTTTTCACTAATCATGGAGCTGACCAGAAACCAGTACCCGGTATAATGTTTGCCACGGCTTTCATAACGGTCAGAGACTATGCTGTGTTAGCACTTGGTGGTATTTGAGATGAACTTCACCAATGAAAATATATTTAATGCCAAAAGTTATGTATATAAATAATAGATGAGATGATCTGTGTCTTGTTAAGAGTGCTCACTCCATTTTCTATTCAAGGCACTTTTTTCGCAAAGCTATCATATCCATTAAGACCACGGTACTGATGAAGTGATCAGACAGAAAGGTCAAGTATGTGAGTGCAATGGTCTCTGATTGGTTACAAGAGTTTTATGAAAAGGTGCCCAGGTCTTAAAGGCATACAATCACAGTTTGTTGACATATTTCACGGACAAACAGTTACCTGAAAGTATGTACTTTTTATTTGTCTACACAAGTATATTGGGCAACAAGCTACATGTTCTGCATGTCCCACTGATTTTCAATATTTTCATACATATTTTTACTTCTGAAATCTCTGGTGAGCACATCGCATTCCTGTATTACCTGCCCCCCGCCCCCATTCCACAGAACAATCTTTTTTTTTTTTTTATCTTGCAATAAATATTACAGAAAAAAATCATTGTAAATATTTCAATTTAATGTACTTTCAGTCAAGAGAAACTAGATACTTCCTGTAGAGCAGATGTTAATTAATCTACCACAGAATGTGTCAAAGAACACTCTAAGCCATATAGTTATTTTATTTTTAATTGCTAATTTCTATTTATAGAAGACATGGGAAATATTTTCCTCAGAAATACTGTATTTTTTTCAGAACTGTCCAAAAACAATGACATACAAATTTGGCATACTGTGGGGGGCATATTGTGGGCTCAAAGGTCGGTGTTATATTGAGGGAACAAAGGTCGGTGTTATATTGAGGGAACACTGTATGTGGCCTAAAAGAACATTCTCTCAATTTAAAGAGATAACCAACCACTGAAAACTTTATATTAAGTAATTAAAATTATATATTGTCAATTGAAAACAACAATCAACCACTGAATAGTTTCTATTAAACTTCATTTTGGATGCAATCAGAGTTGATAAAGTGTTAATCCAGCAGGGAAAGGGTTAAATTAATCATGTTGGAGGCAACTAGAGTTGCCCTATAGAACAGTGCTTGATAAAGTGTTAATCCAGCAGGGAAAGTGTTAAATTAATCATGAACTGGAAACAATATATTTAATAAATTTGGAATTTCCTGCACATTTTCAAGTGAGTGAGTAATTATGGAGTTTAACATCTCTGCAGGAATCTTTGACCCATTTACAACGATTAAAAAATGGAACAATCATGATGTGGCTGTAATGAGCTGACAGTGGTCTGATCTATTTGACGTCAGCATGGCAATATACTGTTTTACATGTCTACTAAAGTCAAAGATATTTTTAATCGGATTGGTAGTTTTAGTAGCTTTTATAACGAACATTGTAAAATTCAGAATAAGAAAAATTGATCGTTGACATTTTCCCATCAAGTACCTTTAAGTACAGGCAATATTTATCCAGATATTTCTAGACTAGTCAGGTGATCTATTGGAAGTGCCCACAGAGCCCTGATGCCGTGATGCATGCAACTCTTGTAGTGGTCATCAAGAGTCCAGTTTACCCACACAGATGCATCAAAATAATTGGCATAATGGCTGCTCTTCGAAGCCACTTGCGATCCCAAACCACCGATACCAGTGAAATAATGAACACTAATAGTGCGAAAATAGTGAAGGAATTAATTAGTGCTTAAGCTTGATGTATGAATTTTTGCGAAAAGGAGGTGGGGTGTGTGGGGAGATAGGGGGTAGGGATATATAGATATTATTAACCAAGTGTCTTTAGATATCGTCTATATTCTGCACTTAGGGATAATCTTTGTATTAGATGAGCTTCAGCGAGTCTAATACATAGTTCTGCGTCTGCAAAATATAAGTCTATTACAGTATCTCAATTACCTATAGTCTAATAGACTAAGGAGGATAACTCTAATATCATTGAACACAGTCAAAATAATCTTTCACGATCCATGGTACCATGATAGCTACATAACATACGTATTAAAAAATAATAAAATATGAGAATGTTGCCGGTTACCCAAAATACTTGCATGTAAGAATATGTTTGACCATGAAATATGTAAACAAACCCGTGATTGCACGCCTTTAAAAATGTAAAACTCAACATGTTCATTTACCATGTATGCCTTAACCAAAATGTGGAGCAAGGAGTAATAATGTTATTTTATACTCAATCTAAGTTTTACCAGCCGCACTGCTACAACGAGATACATGTATTGATTTCCACAACTCTGACCAGATTTCCCTGAATAGACCGTCAAATTGTCAGAGATGGGATTCCACTCAATTTAGATCAACACCATCAATCAACCTGCACAAATTAGCTTTTCCATCATAATTCATTGAAGATAAATTACTCCTAAACCTCTCCATGTTGAAGGCAACCGGAGATGCCCTAAAGAGCAGTGTCTGTGTCTAATCCAGCAGGGCGGGGCACCACGTGGTACACTGTTGAGGGCTTGTACTGGTTTAGCACGCCTCTCTACTAACAGTGCAAGCTGCGTTCGGGCGATTGCACCATAATACGAAATTTTGCAATTCAAAATTTTGTGTTTTCCATACAAGGCAGGAAAACGTAAGTTTGAATAGATGGCTATATCTGGGGGAATTGCGGGA